>JAODAL010010437.1:0-105158 GCA_025379985.1 Phyllomedusa bahiana | reverse complement strand
AAAATAGGTTCAGGACTCATTTTGCGCCTTAACCCCTTAAGCCAAACGCCTGAAAAGTAGTTAATGACCAGAACATTTTTTTAGTTTTTGCCACCTTGCATTTCAACAGTTGTAACTTTTTTATTTTTTAAGTGACGCAGTTGTATGAGGCCTTCTTTTATTGGAGACGAGTTGTACTTTATGGGGGAATCGTTTAAGTTCACTTGTAAATAATTGCAGAATTTTTTTAAATTTTTTTTTAAAAAACTTTGGTTTTTTTTACATTTGTTTACACCATTCACATTTCACACTTCATAACTTGTTAGATTTATTATACATGTTATTATGGTCGTGTAGATACCTAATATGTGTGTAATTTTGTCTGTGTAATGTATGCACAATTATTTTTAATTAAATATTTATTTTTATTTTTTTTACACTTTTTTATGTTTTTTACTTTTTTAATTTATTTTTTTAAAATCCCACGAAGGGATAACTGTGTTACTTTTTTATGTACTTAGTAATGTATTAGCATATTCATATATGCTAATACATTATAATCTGTGTCAGTCTGACACAGGCACTGATCAAAACAGACTGCCCTGATCACTGGCTTCTTACATAGACAGCTCTGGTGCCACTCTGTTCTCCGGGCTCTGTCCGGTCACTGGGTGTTCCGATCACCCAACAGAGCAGGGAAACCCTTTGATTGCGCTGCGGTGACAATCCGTGGCAATTAAAGGGTTAAAGCATCGGGGAGCAGAGGTTCCCCCGCTCCTCGGTGCTCGCAGGAGCTGTGCTGGGATCAGGGCTGTGTAGTACAGCCCCAATCTCAGCGCTGCTTCGGCGCCGAGCGCCGCAAACTCCGATGTCTGCAGCTACACCAAAAGACGTCGCTGTAGACGAACGACCTGAAATGCCCGCCGTCAAAAGACGGTGGGCGGACGTTAAGGAGTCAATGGGTGTGTCGAGGTCTGCTGTTTCCTTGATCACATCTCAATATGCAATGACCGGCAAAACATTGGTAGACAGACGTAGCTGTGATCAAAAGTTAAAGCTGGAAGAGAGAGACAGAAGAGCACTCCATTGTATTATTTACCCATAAAAACCCACAGAACTATAGCCTCTCAGATTTTGTACATGTGCCCTTAAACTTGCAATAAATTTTGTAGTAATTTGAGGGGCCACAGTTATGTGGGTTTTGTCTATAAAATTTGTCTCTATTGCCTTTACTTTTTCTATTATAAAGGAAATCGGCAGTGCCAAATCAGTCAGTGGACTTCAGTGGCACCCGATGGACCCCAATAAATTATAATGAGGCCTGTATGTTTCTGTTGTGGTGTGCAGCATTCTGTTTTATTCTGTCGGTTTGCCTTGTCAGATCTGACAGAAGTACTGATGTAGGTGCCAAATCTGTGCCGCTAGTGGTAATATGAACATTGCCTTATTTTTCTTGAATTTTTACTGAACATCTACAAATTGTGCCCCGTTTGCACATTCTTTCTTGATGTGGCTTTTTTTGTACTTCCGGTTTAATGGATGTTCACTTAAACTTTCCTCATGTGACTGCCAGACAGAAAAGAGCAGTAGGACCGCATGGGCCACAAAGTACTGTTTCCCCAAATTTCTTCAGACTTGCAAGATGCATATTTTTAATCTTTGTAACATATTGCCCTCCCTATTTAACTAATAATTATGTAAGTCACAAACAGCACCTCTCAGCCACCGTCTGAATGTTCGTCTGACTGATATCAAACGTGTATCCACACCTTTAAAGAGGACCTGTGACATCTCCTGGCAGGTGTTTTAGTAAATACTTGTTGCCTTCGAAATAGCAATTCTAGAACATTCTTTCTTATAACATCTGTTTTGTGTTGTTTCTCTGTTGTGCCTTCCAGAAATTACTGAATCGGTCAGATGGATGTTATCATTCCAGTTTTCAAACGGGTGTGTTCAAGCATACACTGACTCTGCCAGCACTAATGGGACAGTCTCATGCTGTTCATGGACACCACCCCCCAATTTGTAACACACAGCTAATTGATTTGGTTATTAATTTGGAGGAGGAATAAAAGGGGAACCACACAACACAGAGACTTAAAGAAGTTGTCTACAAAAAACTATTAGGCAGCTCCTGGGCCCTATTAAAATAAAAATTATACTCCCCTTCTTCTGGGCCCTGTGTGTCTCTAGGCTTCTGTTTTCTTTCTTGTACTTCTGAACTAGGGCATCACCGCCGCAGCTGCTGACTGCTCACGATAATCATGTGCCTCTAAATTAAATCACTGTTCAGAAGGGAACTGCTCCAAACAGTGAAGTAAGTAGAGACATGCAGCAGTGACGTCTCCGTTTAGAAGTAGAAGAAGGAAAACAGAAGGCCAGGGAGACCCAGTGCTGGAAACAAGGGCTGGATGAAGGGTAGTATAAGTCTATGTTCACACGGCTTAATTGCGCCCCGAAATTACGCGGTGTGGACGGGGGGCAGGGTGGGAGCGGGGGGCCAGCACCTCGCCGGCCCATAGACTATCATTACTAACGGCGGGTATACGCCGCTAGTAAATGACATGTCACTTATCCCCCCCCGCGGCGGATTCTCCGAGCGGGGAGGAGACGTAATCCATAGTTCTCTATGAGAACTGTGGAATACCGTAATGGCTGGGGCGTATTTCAGCCCGTAATTCACGCAGTGCGCCGCGAATTACGGGCTGAAATATGTGCCCAAATAAGCCGTGTGAACATGGCCTAAGCTGGCTTGCTTTAATGGGGCCCTAGGAGTTGCTTAAGGAAGTGCACAATGCCATTAAAGAAAGATGCTCCAGAAATGTAATTTCATGGGGAATACTAGGGTTTTCAGACATGTCAGGGATGGACACAGGTGCAACTTTAGGGGGGTATGGAGGGGACTGGTCCCCCCCACTTTTTTCTGGGTGGGGGACGGTCCCCCCACTTTTAAGCCACTTCAATAAAAAATAATCCATATGAAAGCATGAGAATACAGTAAGTGGGGAGAGCAGAGTACAGAGGAGGAGAAAGTTAGTCCTTTGCCTCCTATATTTCTGTGCATCTTGGGGGGACAGAGTAGGCAGCAGCCTCAAGTGTCAGTGCAGAGTGAGAGCAGCGCTGATTGGTAGAGCAGGAGTCCACAGGGGCTGCTTCACCAATCAGAACGCTGCTCACAGTCCAGCGCAATCTGTATCTGGGGCTGTATCTTTCCCTCCCATTGTATCCACTTCCCCTATGCTCAGCCCTCATCAGAGAAGAGAAGCTCCTGCCTAATGCCAACTGCACCATGTACTGTATATGTGAGATGTGTATATACTGTACAGTCATGTGTCTAGCCATGTCACGTCTTCCATGCACGTAAGCGCCGGGGAAAATGAAAGCGAATGAGACCGCCCCGCAGCATTTTAGAACTGCGGACTGGCCAGTGCGTACTTCTAAAACACCCGGCATATAGCAGAGCACACAGTATGCCCGCTATACACCTTGTGAACATACCTTAAAGGGGTTGTCTCACTACAAGGATTGCTTTTTATGTTAAAGATCTTGCAAAAACAAGTCACTTTGCAATATGTGTCCATTAATAGTGTCCTACCTATTCTCAGATGTCCCCTCTTGTATGGGCTACATCAGCTTCTCAGGTCGCTATAGCTACAGACCTGTTTGATCTCTCCTGATAGGCTGTCAGCACTGGTTGCTATAGTTACAGACCTGGCATCTACTGCAGTCTAGTAGAAGCCAGTAAACACGCCCCTGAATTCAAAATGAAATCAAGAAAACCGGACTGAGGTAAGTGAATCAATTAAGTGAGACAACCCCTTTAAGGGTACGTTCACGCGAAAGATATGAGTGCTGATTCCGGGTGGATTCAGTGCCTGATCTGCCTCAGAACTGGCGTCCAATCCGATAGGAAACTGATTTACATTCTACCCTACGTAAAATCAGTGTCGTCATTTAGATGACACTGATTTTACTCGAGTATTTTTGCTCGTTGGAATTCTGCGTTTGCAAGCGCCGAATTTCCAACAAGCAAACAACAATGTCAGTGCCGAAAAAACGTCCTGTGATCTCACCCTAAGTGTGTAGTGTGTCTGTGTTCAATATATGTACATACACACACACACACACACAATTTCCGGGTACCTTGTCTGATGTAGTCTCTGGGGTACAGTGTGTAATGTAATAATCTCTGGGGTATGGTGTAATATAATCTCTGTTATACAGTGTGTAATGTAATATCTGGGGTACGGTGAATAATGCAGTAATCTCTGGGTACAGTGGGTCATGTAGTAATCTCAGGGTTACAGTGGGTAATGTAGTAATCTCAGGTACAGTGAGTAATGTTTGGTGTATGGTGTGAAATGTAGTCATCTCTGGGGTACAGTGTGTAATGTAATCTCTGGGGTACGTGTAATGTAATCTCTGGGGTATTGTGTGATGTAATCTCTGGAGTACAGTGGGTAATGTAATTCATTTCTAGGGATCAGTGTGTCATATAATACATTTTGGGGGTATAATTAATTATATTATTTCTTGACTACAATGTGCAATTCATTTGTAAGGTGCAGTTAGTAAGTAATTTATGTGGCTCCCATGTGAAATATAATTAATTTCTGGGGTGCAGTGAGTGATGTCATTTCTGGTGTATGGTAAGCAATAAAATACATTTTGGGGTACAGTCTTTGATATTAGGGATTCCTAGGGGTACCGTGAGATTGGGTTCTTCTATTTGCCTCATTCTATTGTGTGTATAATAAATGTAATGCAGTAGTGGGGGGGGGAGGGAAAAAATTTAAAAAAAAATTTGTTTTCATTGACAACATTTTTTTTTTTCCCTTTAAGGGGGAAATATTATAGGGGGGCGTTTCGTTTCATGCCAGGATGCTTTTTGTCCCTGTCTGCTCAAAAAGAAATTAGAGACCCACAAAAAAACCCTTATGGATTGCACCAAAAGTGTTTGCCAAAAGGACTCCCCGGGGACTTGGGGGGGGAGCTCACAGAACCCCTCGACCTCCTAGGGGGGTTTAAAGGGGGGGGTTTTACTGAGAGAGAGGGGGGGAGAAAAATAAAGGGAAAAAAAAAGGGGGGAATGGGGAGAGTGAGGGGGGGAAAAATGAGGGGGAAAAATTGGACCCCCCATTTTTTGAACCAAAGTTACCCCCGGCCAAGATCTTTTTAGCCAAAGGAATAATTTTTTTTTTTAAAGGTTTTTATGTTTTAAAGGGGTTGTCTCGTAAATGTTTGGGTTTTAATTAAAAGATTTTTTAAAAAACAAGCGCTTTGAAATAATGTTCTTTAAAAAAATTTCCCTATGATTTTGATTTACCCCCCGTTAGTGAAAACCCATCAGCTTCTAAAATTTCTATAGCAGCCGACTGTTGATCCTTTTCATGGTTGTCAGGTCTGTAAAATCATACGGGTTTGGAGCAGGGCCCCCCCCCGCACAGAATGTTCTGTAGTGGAGGGGGGGGAAGGTCGGCTTTGTTTTGCGCCTGGATTAACCTGTGTGTGCCTGTTTCCCTCCTCCTCTCAAACACAGTGATGTGACCCTGTTTTGTTACTATAATCATGATGTGTTGTGGAGCTGCCCCTATAGAAATAAAAACGAAAAGGGGTTGAACAGTTCTGTTTTGCTGTATAGTGACACATCCTGAGATAGTAAAATTCCATCCCTGTGCTGTTCTGACAATGAAAAGCAAAGCAGGGGGTATGGAACACTTGCATCCCCCCTGCTCGGTCCCCCTCAGATCCCCCCTTCCGTTTCCTGACTGTGGGACGCAGCAAGAGCTGCAGCAACTAGGCAGGCACACCCGGGGGTTAACCGGCAGCAAACCCCCCCTCCCCTTCTGTTAGAAGTTATGGAGGAGAGCTTCTGTGGCTGAGGGGAGGGGGGAGGAGGGAGGAAAAGGGCAGACAAGCTACCCCCCCCAATTCAACTCCCAGCCCAGACAAGGGGGGAAAAAGTTTTTAATGGAAATCCTTTAAGCATTCTAGAATCTTTCCCCTAAATGTCCAATAGGTGCGCTCTCCACTTCTGTCAAGTGCAATAGGGAACCTATTCAATTAGGCGATTTCTGGATAGTGGATAAATACTGTATCTGGACCCATCGCCAGAACAAAGAACTTTGTTTTTTCCCATTTTTCAAAACCAAAATTGAGGGTTTGAATAAGAGCAAAAGAATCAACGCTTATAAAGGGTGACATACCTTGTAAGGTCAAGTTTTTTTTGTTTGTTTGTTTTTAGTATTTATTTTTAGTTCTATGGAATATTTGTGTAAGATACATTATGCATATGATTCAGTCTCCAGTGCACATTAGGATGTAGAGAAAGGAAGTTATATTTACGTTTAATAGGCATCTAAAAACCTATATTTTAAATGCTAAAAATTGTACATCAATGTTTTGATCACTGAGCAGTCCCAGACAAGGCACATAATCCATACTCATATGGCTAGATATTTACACATTAAGGTACAAAAGCCAATCCCCCCCCATTGTGCAGGATGTGAGAAAAATATTACGGAAGAACCTCTAGTCCTGACTACAATTGAAGGAGATGTGTCATGGAAATATTTCATACAAACAAACGCACACACAAGTCACTGGGAGTTTCTCATAGCTGTATAATGTACGTGAATTTCAGCTTTACTTGTCCTATCAGCTAAGTTGCTTGACCGACATTCATTTTTATTTACTCATTCCATAGTAAATTAAACTTTTAATTTTTTTTTTTAAATCTTCTTTTTGTATTTAAATTTTATGTTGGAAATAATATAAGTGATTACAATTTACATAATCAAAAAGGGGATGATGTAAAAAAGGTTTTTGTGTAATAAATTAAATTACTTTTCCTTGTAAAAATTATTTCTCCATGGTCAAAAACATTAAAAGTTATTTTTCTTTTTATTCTTGCTTGTCACAATAATAATTTGTGATAGTGGTTATTCATTTTTTTACAATGGGATCCACAGGTTTTTGCAGTCTGCGGATTTCCTGTGAAAAGGGTTTCCAGGAATACTTGCAAATAAAAAAGGTTGAACGTGGGTAAAGGCCTAACTATTCTTATCCGTAATGCCTGTGGTGTATTTGTGGTCCTGATATTGCTAGAGGATAAACTCGGCAGAAAAAAATGTGTGATCTGTGGTCTGTATACTTTGTCCCTTTTAAAAGGGTGCTCCTACAAAGTCACTTGCTTATTATAGCTAGCTGAAAGCGTGTTACAGAATGAGGAGAGCAGTGCCTGTGGCAGTAACAAGGCAGTGGCTTCATAGGAACACCACTTTAAGTATTTAAACATGAACAATAAATGTATAAAACATATAGAAAATTACAACTTCGCCCCATCAATTACTCTTAGAATTATTCTTCTGTTGGCATTGCATGTTATCAGTCATTTCTCAACTTTTATCTTTGTTTTTTTTCCCCTGTGTTTGCGAGCCACAGCCCCCCTTTTGATCGCATTCCCGGTTAGGGTGTGGGGTTTCCGTAGCAGGAAATTTTTTCAGCTCTGTATTCCCGGTATCCCCTAAAATGAGATGAGTGCGAGATTTAAAAATTTGTGTCACAGGGTTTTCAAATTTTAACCCCCTTCCCCACAAGGACGTACCCTACGCCCTAGGGAAATGCGTTTCACCAAAAAAGTATGGGGAGTCCTGGCGTTCGTGTGGGCTTAGAAGCGAGCCCCGCCGATCCGCATGGGACCCTGGAAAAATTTCCGCTGGCCTCATGCCACAGTGATTAAACCCTTCGTGTAGCCATCATGGGGCGTAGCAAAGTTTTCAGGGGGGAGGAGTGAGTCTGCTGCGTCAGCGCGAAGCGTCGTCATGGCAATAAAAAGGGCAGCCCCGGATGTTTACTAAAGCATCCCCGGTGTTGGTGACGTACCTGCCCCCTAAAAATTGTGGGGGATGGTGTTGAAATCGCCTGGAGACCCCCAAGGAGTCCTGTTATTTGGTTCCTTGTAAACAGCGATCTAAAATTTTGATACAAATTCCCCATGGGGAAAAGTGAAAAAGTAAAAAAAAAGTTAAAAAGTAATACAAAACAGGAAAAATAAAAAAAAAACAAGTACAAACCCCCCCTTTTCCCCTTTTAAAAAGCCCAACGCCCCAAAAAAGTAAAAAAAAAGTACCCATATTTGGGTTGCCAGTGCGTAAGAACCCTTTTATAAATATGTCACATTTTAACCCCTACATAAAAGCCGTTAAAAAAAAATCAAGAATTTCAAATTTTTTTTCTTCCCCCGACATAAAAAAAAAAATAAAAACGATCAAAACCATAAAAAACCCCAAAGTGGGGCCCAAATTAAAACGTCTGTTATCCCCCAAAAAAATCCCCAAAAACCCCTTTCCAGCTCTGTATAGGGGAAAATAAAAAAGTTATGGCTATCAGAAGCAGCGATACATTAAAAAATTTTTACACATAAAAACACTTTTTGAAAAAAAAAAAGGGTTTCAATAAAAAAAAATATATAAACGGGGATCGCCTAAACCCTCTACACCCCGGGGGTAAAATAAATTTTCACGGTATTGCACGGTGAAATCTTAAAGATAAAAGCCCCTATTAGGATTGGAGTATTTTCTTTCCCCGTTTTCCCAAAAAAAGGATTTAAAAACGATCAAGAAGCCTTGTCCCCCCCCAAAATACAATAAAAATGCCAAAAATTTTTCCCCCAAAAAAAACCACTACAAGGCTCCGTAACAGAAAAAATAAAAAAATTAGGGCTCTCGATATGGCGATGCAAAAGGTGTTTTTCCTTTTTTGGTAAAGTGTTTTTATTGTGTAAAAGAATAAAAACTAAAAAAAAAATAAAATGGGATCGCTGTAAGTATCAACCTGTGAGTAAAGCTAGATGTCATTTATACCGACGGTGATCTTTAAAAAAACAAAAAACATACAGGGTTTCTTATTTTGTCAAAAAACCCCACAAAAAAATTAAAAAAAATTGATCAAAAGGGCATATGACCCCCATAAAGGGGACCAAAAAAAAAAAATCAACTCGTCCCCGGGAAAAAAAAAAAAAAAACCCTAATCAGCTCCGTATACGAAACATAAAAAAGTTATGACTGTCGAATAAGAAACATAAAAAACAAATTTTTTTATAGACCTATTTATTGTGTAAAAAATAATAAAACGGGAAAAATATTATAAATTTTTATCGTTGCATTGTAGCCCCATATAAAGTTTCCGTATTTACCTGCACCCGAAAAAAATGAAAATTGAAACCCCGAAAACTGATGGAACTGCCCTTTTTTCCCCCACCATTTATGACCCAATGCTAAAAAAAAATATGAAAATTGTTGCCCAAATGCACAATACAGCTCTAGATGATCATAGGGGTGTTTAATCCCAAATGGTGTAAACTTTGGAAGGTTTACCGTTTGGTATTTTGGGGTTTGCAAATGGGAATGGCCCCACCAAATTTGTTCCAAAAACAAATGCGCTCCCCCCCTTATCGCCCCGCCATTGCCCAAAAAGCAGTTTACACCCACATTGGGTATTGCCGAACTTGGAAAAAAAATTTTGGAAAAAATTTGAGGGGGTTTATTTTACCCAAAATTCTTTTTAAAAATGAAAATTTTTCAGCCAAAATTTCAGATTTTTGGAAAAAAAAACTTCTTTTCAGCCAAAACTAAAAAATTTTTTGAAACCCTGGGGTCAAATATTCACTGCACCCCTTTGGGTATATTCCTTAGGGGTGTTTTTCCAAAACGGGGCTTTTTTGGGATGTTTATTTGTTTTTGCCCCTTTGGGGGTCTGCAAACCTGGAATGGACTAAATAAAATCGTATTGAAATGAGACTCCAAAGTCCCGGGTTTGGGGCTCCTTCTACTCTGAGGCTTATGGGTGAGCCAAAAAAGTGCATAGAGCCACATATGGAATATTTGAAAAGGCAGAATCTGGGGAAACAATTTAATTGCATTTCCTGGTCACATCACCGTGTTCATGAAAAATGGTAAAATTTAAAAAAATCTACAAAAAAAAAAAGTTTCATTTTGAAATTTTTATTCCCCCTTTTTCTTTAATTTCTTGAAATCCCCCAAAAAGGGTTTAACAAAATTCCAAAAAAATGTTTTAAAAACTTTAAAGGGGGGTAGCTTCTTAGAGAAGTAGTTTTTAGGGTTCTAAATTCAGGCCCTCAAAGCCCCGTAAAAAACTGGGTGGTCTCTAAAAAAATGTATATTGCAAATGTTATTGAAAATGTCTACAAAATTAAATTTTTCTGCAAATTTTTCAATGTATCCCTTAAAAGGATTTATATTGTTAAAGAAAAACCACTCTAAAATTTTTTATCCCTAAATCTGATGTTTTTAGAAATTCCATAGTGGGGCCCTTTTTTATTTGCTAAACAAAAAATCTCAGAATGAAGGACACCCATGGATTTTGGAACTTTATTTTATTTGATATTTTGTAGGGGACCCTTTCGATTTGTGCAGTAAAGGTGCTAAAAACTACCCCTAAAAAAGAACCCAAAATAGAAACTACACCCCCCAAGGAATTAATCAAGGGGTGTGTGGTTTTTAATTGACCCCAACTGTTTCATAGAAAATTAGACCATGAAAATTAAAAATTCATTTTTTCCAGTAAATTACATTTTTAGCCCTACAAGAAATACAGGGGAAAGAACACACCAAAACCTGTTGTATAACTTCTTCCAAGTATGGCAATACCCCATATGTGATCATAAAGAACATTTGGGACACATAGTGGGTCTCAGAAAGGGAAAGGGGCCATTTGGTTTTGGGGTTAGAATCAGCGGGTGGTTGGAGGGTCTCATGTTGCCTTAGCAGAGCCCCCCCCCAAGTTCCATAACAGAGGAAATCTCCCAAAAGTGACCCAGTTTCAGGAACTGCAACCCTCAAAAGAAACCACAGGCTTTTCACAGAAATGAATCCAGTTGTAAAAATGAAAAATTTAGTTTTAATCGCCTATACTTATTACCCATAGGATTACATTTTGCTATGAATTTCCCCAGAGTATATTTAACACCTTACCGCCGGAGCCAGTTTATGGCCCTCTCTGACAGAGACCCATTTTTAAATCTGGCATGTCAACTTTAATGTGAGAATAACTTTTTGGACACCTTTAACCTTTCCTTGTGTTTCAGAGATTGTTTTCTCATGACACATTGTGCTTTTAAGATAGTAAGAAACTTTGGTCAAAACGTCTTGTTTATTAGTAAAAAATTATCAAAGTATCGGAAAAATTTACCATTTTCAAATTTTCTGTGTGTAAGACCAAGTATTTACAAATCTAAATAGTTTAATAACTAGCATCTAGCATATGTCTACTGTAGGTTGGAATAATTTTTTTTTTACGTTAGGGGGCTTAGAAATTTAGTAGTAATTTTCAAACATAATTTTGATTGGCCCCATAAATGACTACATCTAAGAAACTACATCCCTTAAAGTATTCAAAACAGCATTTAGGATGTTTTATTAACCCATAGCGTGTTTCACAGGAATTAAAGCAAAGTGGAGGTGAAATTTCAAAAATTTCTCTTTTTTTGCAGATTTCAATTTGTATCCATTATTCACAAGAACACGGGTAAGATGTGATCAGGGAAATGCAACTTAATATGATTCCCCAGATTCTGCCGTTTTCAGAGATATCCATATGTGGCTCTAGTGTTCTATGGGGTCAACACATGCCCCAGATAGGAGGAGCACCTAATGAACTCTGGGGTTATTTTCATTATGATTTATTTAGGCACCAGTCCAGGTTTGCGGACAACCTAAAGGGGCCAAAAACATCAATAATACCACCCTAAAAAGACCATTTTGGATACTACACCATTAAGGAAATATTATCCAGGGGTGTAGTGAGTATATCGACCCCCACAGGTGTTTCACAAATTTTAGCGTTAGGCCGGGAAAATGAAATTTATTGTTTTCCAAGAATCTGCAATTTTAGCTGAAAATGTTGAATTTTTACAAGGTATCCTGGAAAAAAGCACCCCAAATTTTGTTCCGCAATTTCTTCCAAGTTTTGGTATACCCCTTACATGTGGGTGTAAACTGCTGTTTTTTGGGGCATGGCAAGGGCATTTGGGGGAGGGGTTTTTTGGCTTTTGGAGTGCAGTTTTTTGGTGGGGCCAGTCCATTTGCAAAACCCCCAAACTACCGAAACGGTGAAACCTTCAAAGCCCCCCATTTTGGATTCAACCCCCAGGATCTCATCTGGGGGGTTTACTGTCATTTTTGGGTGCACGGGTTTTCCCATAATTTTTTTTTATATTGGGCTTTGAAAAGGGGGGGGAAAAAAGCAGTTCCCCAAAAGTTTTGGCTTCATTTTTACAGTGTTCGCCTAGGAAAAAATACAGGATAACTTTACTATGGGGGTCGGTCAATTACAAGATTAAATTGTATATGTTTTTTTTTTTTTATATTTTTACACATAGAAATGGTCTAAAAAAATTGCGTTTTTATTTTTTCCTTTTCCGACAGCCAAAAATTTTTTTTCTTTATTTTTATACAGACCCGATTATGGGGAGGGGTTTGAGTTTTTTTGGCCACTAGGGGGTGCAATGATTTTTTGAAACTTTTTAAAAGGGTTTTTGTGGGTTTTTTGAAAAACATCAGAAAACCAGTGTTTTTTTTTTAATTTTTTTTACAGGGTCCCCCGTGCGGTATAAAATGACATGCAGCTTTACTCAGCTGTCTATGATTACCGATACCAAATTGTATTTTTTTTATGTTTTACTGCTTTTTACCAATAAAAACACTTTATTCAAAAAAAAAAAACTGTTTTTGCATCCCCATAGCGGGAAGCCATCGTTTTTTATTTTTCTGTTAGGAGCTTGTAGGGGTTGCTTTTTGGGGATGAGTTGACTTTTTTATTGGTATAATTTTTTGGGGGCAAACTTTTTGATCATTTTTAAATTTCCATTTTTTGGAAGGAGGTGACATAAAATGAAATCTATATGTTTTTTATTTTTAACAGCACCACCATGCAGTATCGTGATAATTAGCTTTACCGGGATTTTTTTTTAAAAACAGCTCCGTGCGTATCCGACAAGTTAGTTAACTCTTGGGTCGATACATTATGGAAAACCAAATTTTTAAAAGTTTTTTTAATGTTTGAAGCATTTAAAAAAAAAAAAAATGTTTTTATTGTGTAAAACAATATTCATGCATCGCTACTTTTGAGGCCAAACTTTTTTATTTTTTTTATTTTTTTTATACAGAGAGGGGAAAACTTTTGTTTGGGGAGAACTGACGAATTGGTACAAATTTGGGTTTATAGAGTTTTTTCGCTTTTTATTCCTTTTGTGTGCTGCGGGATGAACAAAAAACCAAACCTTTATTTTTTTTTTTAACAGGTTTATGTAAAGTAATTAATTGGTATAGAAAGGACAGTGTCACGGGTTTATGCCGGCCCTGCCTTGGACCCTCGGGGTCCCTGCCTGCCCGTCTTGCTGGGGCTCCCTGTGCAGGGGTCGCGCGCCTGTTTCTGCTATTTATCGCCTTCTGTCCGTCCCGTCTTTTTGCTGCTGGGCCGTCTGTGCAATGTGCCCCCTAGGCGTGCCGCGGAGCTTTCCCGCTATTTTGTTTCCTGTTTGTGCACCTTCCTCTTCACCCCCGACCCCTGGGTATAAAAGGAATTTTTTGTTCTACTCTGGGGTCAGTTATTGCAGTCTCTTGCGTCTTCCTCTTTAGCTCCCGCCGCATCTTGGCTGCCCTTGGAGACTTTAACCCTGAGTTCGGTCCAGTTGTGTTCCATCTGGCTCCTGGCCATCTGTCGTTGTCTCCGTTGTCTGCTGTTTTCTGTTTGTGTTCCTGCCTGGTTTTGGCTCCCCCTGTTCCCGATTTATCCTCCCCTTTTTCCCGGGTCTGAAACCTCCTGTGTTCCCGCCCAGTTCCTGCCTTTAACCTGGGGGGTCAGGGTTTTACTTTGGGGATCCCCCCTTTTATCCTGCTGTGTTCCGATTTCTTTCTACCTGCCCTGCTTATGTTCCCCTACGTTCCGTTTTTCCTGTCCGGGCCTGGGCTTCACCGCGGGGTCCACGCCGGGGTTATAAAGGGGGGTCCCGAAACCAAATCCACCCCCGCTTTGCGGCGGGCTCTGGTGAAGCCCGGGGGCCCCTTTGCCCTCCACCCCCCTGGCGTGGTCCTCCAGCTACCACCTCGCCGCGGTGATCACAGAGGAAACCACACCCGGATGTTGCGGTCGGCGTTTTTGGGCGTACGTCTGCCCACGCCGCACCTTTTACAAAACAGGTTTTTTAGCACACGCTTAAACCAAAATTTAAGGGTACTTTTTTTTAATTTTTTTTTGGGGTTTTTGGCGTTTGAAAAAGGGGGAAAAGGGGGGCTTGGGGGGGGTTTTTTTAAATTTTTTTGTGTTTTTTTTAATTTTTTTTTTTTTCTTTTAAACTTTTTTTAAATTTTTTCCTTTTTTTTCCATTTTCCACATGGGGAAAAATTTTTTAACAGCAATCTTAAATTTTCTGTTACAAGGAAGGCCAGTACACAGGGTTGCTGCTGTGTACTGGTCGCCATGGCAATTTCAGTCACCATTTCCCACAATGCATTGTGGGGATTTGGGGACCTCACAAGACACCCGGGGAAATTTTTTTTCACTTAAATTTTGGGGCCCTCTGGTAGGGGAATCCCCCCTGCAAATGCGTGCGGCAGCGCGCCGGGGCAGGCAAAACGAGCCAATTCCCCCTTTTCCCGAAAATTAGCTCTGACTAACTTAATTGATCGTCGGACAAAGGGGTTTTTAAAAACCCTGCCGGAAACTCAAATCCCGGGCCCTGGGGTTTATGCGGGGATGAACCAGCGCCATATACCGTTGGTCCCATGTCCGTTTGTGGGGGTTGCCCCGTAAACCCGCACTTTGCCAGTATGTATGGATACGTCTATTTGTTTTGGGGAAAGCACTTCCCGCTAGGAATATTCATTTTGCCAACCGGGGAAAAAGGGGTTACAAACCTCCCCTTTGGGTTCTACTTTTCCTTTTTCAATAGTGCTCCCTTTTGTCCCGGATTGCGTCCCTTTTTTAAGGGGGGAAAATTAAACCCTTTTTAAAATTTTTGGGGGGCCATGTAAAAAGCTCGCCACGTCGGAGGGGAAGGGGGCCCAGGCGTCGAAGTGGGAAAAACTTCACCTCGTGTATGTTGGGCCCAAGGAAGGGGGCCCCTTTTCATCTGTTTTAAAGTCCCCTCCCGCGCCTTGCCAGTGTGTTAGGCCATTTTGGAACTTATGCGGGATGGCGCCTAAGATTTCGCCGTCCGAGGAGGTGCCCCTCCCTTTCATGCGGTGAAAAATTCACCGACGCCTCGCCCAGTGAGTGAGGCGCAAATTTTTGGGGGACTTTCAAACCCAAAAAAGTATTCCGAAACTTAGGGCAGGCTGGGAAAAGAGGGAAAAAAATCATTAAACGTCCGGGGCCCGGGATGGAAAAATGAAACAAAAAGCGTTTTTTTTTAGGTTTAAAACCCTTAAACAAAAAAGAGCTCAAAAACCCACTAAAAAAAAAACCCTAAATAAAATCACTTTCCTAAAACAAGGAAAAAGGCGCAACCGGAAATTTGTATATTTTGGGAAAAAGAAGGGGAAAAAAAAGTAATTCAAATTCTGTGTCTTCTCCTAGGTTTAAAAGGGGGCACGGGGCCCATCCTATTCTGTTTTTCTGGTTTCTGCCGACCAATGCGAAAAAAATTGGGCCAATCAAATTCAAAAGGGGGGACAGTTCAAAATACAGTAAAAAAGCAGAAAAGAGCTGATTGGGGTTTACCCAAACCCGGGGGGTTGGCTATCCCGGCCAATCAAGCGCGAGCTACTTTCTCCCCTTGTGTTTTATGGACAGAACGGGGCAATGAAAACTCGCACCTGCCGGGGGAGTATTTTTAAATAATTTGTTTTTTTTTTAATGTAAAAACCCTTTTTTGTAAAAACTAAAATTCAAAAAAAAAACCGAAATAAAAACACAACAAAACCCTTTGTCGCCGAGAAAGGCGTAACATCCCGGAAAAATTTGGGGTATTCGAATTGCCGGGGAAAAACAGTAATTAAATTCTGTAAACGCTTTTCCCTTCCCTCGGGATAAACCCGCCAATCAAAAAGGAGCGACACGAAAATATTTTAACCCATGGGGAAAAAATGGACCAAACAAGAAAAAAGGGGGGACGTTTAAAATAAAAGTAAAAAAGCCCCAAAGAGCTGATTGGTTGGGGCTTTTCAGGGGCTTGGGGTATTCGGCGCAAAACAGACGCCCAAACTTCTTTGTCCCATTGTAAGGGCAATGGAGAAATTAAGGGGCAATGAAATCTCGGCTCTTTTGCGCCGTGCGGCATGGGAGCATGATTCAAAAAATCGTTTATTAGGTTTCAAATATCTGAAAAAAGGCTAAAAAACCCTTTTATAAACATAAAAACAATCAAATCCTTTTCAAAAATTTTGCTTCGGGGAACGGGTACTAAAATTGGGATAATTTTAAATTTTCCGGGGGAAAAACAGTAAAATTTTAAAAACTGTAAGCTTTTTTTCTTATTGGGCGGCATAAACCACTGGGTCAGGGGGAAAAGGGGCGACATGAACCCAAAAAAAACCATGGGGAAGTTTTGGGCCCAAACAAATGAAAGGCGGGACCGTTCAAAAAAACAGAAAAAAGGGAAGAAAAGAGCTGATTGGTTGAGCCCCAGAGCGGCAGATATGAATCCCCCAATCATATGTATGCATCTATTTTTAGTGTAGAAAAGAAGGGCGGCGATAGAAGGTGCCCTAAATGTTATTACTGTCTATGGGAAAATTCTAGTACTGTGATTAGTTGGGGGGAAGAGGGCTCGTCCACTTAGCCAATCAGCTACCTTCTCATAGAGTTCTATGGGGAAAAGAAATGCAGAGCGAGCTCTATTTATGACTGGCTAAGTTAAAAGAGGCGCGGTAATTTGGGCCAATGTGGAGCGAGGACGCCTTTATGGGTTTCTAATGCAATCCCATAATAAAACTGAAAATGGTAGAAATCAAATGATAAGACTCACGAAGTTTTTACCGATGTGTATATAAAAATGAACAATAATAGGGGGGGAACGGAAATAAACAAATAAAAATGAATTCAATGAATTAATTTTTATTTCTTTTTTTCGTTACCCCCATATTATTGTTCTTTTATATACACACGTTACAACTTAATGAGTGTTATCATTTGATTTCGGCCATGGTACAGTTTTAATTATAGATTGCATTAGAAAACCCATAAGACGTGGCTCGCTCTCCCATTGGTCCCCAAATAACCGGCCCCTTTTAACTTAGCCAATCACAAACAGAGCTCGCTCTGCATTTCTTTTCCCCATAGAACACTGTGAGAAGGTAACTCACCGCTGATTGGCTAAGCGGATGAGCCCCTCCCCCCCCCAACCAATCACAGTACTAGAATATTTCCCCTAGAAGTAATAACTTTTAGGGTGCCCTTCTATCGCGCCCTTATTTCTCCACTCAAAATAAACGCACTACATATGATTGGTGGATTCATATCTGCCGCCTGGGTTCAACCAATCAGCTCTTTTCTGCCTTTTTACTGTATTTTGAACCAGGGCTGTGGAATCGGAGTCGTGGAGTCGGTGGCTATTTTGCAGGAGTCGGAGTCGTCATAAAATGGACCGGCTCCCAAAATATATAATAAGTTGGTCCAGTTAGTTCGATGCAAAGAGCAAGAGGAATTGGGTCCGGCCAGTCCTACTGCTCCATACTTCAGCTTAACACATGAGGAGTGTAATTGATGACATGGAGCAGGCAAAGCTCTGCCCCAGGGGGAAAGATTCTGCTCCCATGGCAAACAGATTTCATCAAAATTTTTCACCTGTTTTCAAAGAAGTAGAAGAGTTCAACCACTCATCAAAACTGACTGTGGCTGAGGCAATTTTCCCTTTTTACCCTGACATTGTTAGAGATGTGCCCCTGTGGTCACCGCTTGTCCCCAACCCAAGTTAGTGTAGAGAGGCCGTTCTCTAGCCTGGAAATAATGAGAAACAGATGTGAGGTCATGTTTGCAGGATCTGATGGAGGCAATACTATCTCTCAGAACAAATTCAGAGACTTCACAAATGTTCCTGTAGTGTTTTGCATATTTACAATTTTTTTATGTCCTAAAGTCATATCCAACAAATATATTTTACACTGACAAGCAAAATGGTAACAATGTTTTAAACTTGTGACTTTCTTAGATTGTAAGCTCTTGCGAGCAGGACCCTCACACCTTGTGTCTCACCTGTAAGTAGCTTTCACTGTGTAATGTTTTGTCTTTGTCTGTAATTATACCCTCTACATTGTAAAGTGCTGCAAAATATGTTGGCGCTATATAAATAAAGATTATTATTAAACTTGTGACTTTCAGGCTCCATATCTCTCCATTCACTACAGCTTTGTACATGAGGCTACTGTAATTGTATATACAGTCATCTTACCTATCTTATACATAAAATTTGACTTGCAAGTATTTTAGCATCTGTTTATTACAGTTTTGCTCCTAAAAATCAAAGTGTTAATTTTTATTATTTTGTTTAGTATTTGGGGAAAACCACCTTTGGTTTCAAAACTGCCTGAATCCTTCTGGGCCCTGAATCAGATTCATTCTGATCCCAGTTCTCTTCTACACATTCCCAATGTTGGTGCAGACTGGACTTGGATACAAATAAAGCTTTTTCTTCAACTCTACCCACAAGTGCTCAAAAGATCAAAACATTTTTACCCTTTTGCTTGTCAGTGTCTGTTGTACCTAAATAGCTTGATTATTGTATCATAAGGTGATAAAAAGCCTGATGTTTACCACTTTACTACAGTAAGGTTATCACTTAAACATGCACCATGTATGAGGGAGTCAGGGGGTCGGAGTCGGAGCCGGAGGTTTGGGAAATTGAGGAGCCCGGGGTCGGGCTACGGCTTGCCGACTCCACACCCTGTTTTTGAACTGTCCCGTTTTGCATTTGATTGATCCATACTTCTCCATAGATTAAATGGGTCACTGTCCACTCCTATTCTGATGGCTGGTTTTCTGCCGACTAATAGAAAATTACAGAATTTTGAATGACTGTATTTCCCGGGAGTTTCCATATCGCAATTCCTGATGTAGCGCCGGTGACGGCAACAAACGCGTTGTTAGGGATTTGATTGATTTATGTTTTTTATTTTGTTTTTTTTAACATATTTTTTATTGATTTTAAAATTGAGATCACGTGAAAATACAAACATACTGTTACAATGGGGACGGCAAAATGTATATGGCACAGAGGTAAAAGAAGAGACAACACAACGTGACAATGCTTGCTATTGCGAGCTAGAAATAAACACAACTGCTAAGCATAAAGGGCTTTAACTGACTGAGAACTGATTCATAATCCCAAACTTCCCGGCTACTCTGAGCAGAGTAGGTATACCATCAATTCCCATTGTGTCCATAACACATGGCCTAGCCAATAGGTAATACAAACACATAACAATAATAACAAACAAACAACTTTTAAATTTTCCACCAAGGACAATGTGTTTGTAGACTCTGTGGTCAACTCACCCTGGTCATACAATTCCGCATCATTGTATAGATTTTCCCCCCGTTCCCCAGGTTGTTTCATAAAAATGCATCTCATTCTAAAGTTAAAGCTTAAGTACTCCCAACGAGTCAGTCAGCTCTCCCTCCAGATACCACTTAGTTGATTTAAACGGGGACACCAAAATTTTGATTTCATCCCTATCCAGAAAGGCTCTTATGAAGGGAATCCATTTAGCGGAAAAATTTTCAGTTTGGGACAGCTTATTCACTTTGGTCTCCAGCCGATCCATAAATAAATAATGTTTTACCTGGGACAAAACTTCATTCATGGAGGGTGTCTCCTTCTCGAGCCATCTGGATAGTAGAGATCTCTTTGCTGCTAATAGAATAATCTGCAATAAGGCCCGATGTTTTGAGCCCTCTGGTAGATCATGGAACAGCAAAGCTTTAGACGTGAGGGGGAGGTCAAACTCTCCTGTAGTTGTCAGAAGTGAGACTTGGGCATTCCAGAAGACCTGGGACTCTGGACAGGACCACATGCTGTGTAACATGTCTGTCTTGGGTTGATTGCATTTAGGGCAGACCACAATGCGATTAGGGACTAGGGGGTGAGGAGGTATATTGAACCCAAATATGGCCCGATGTATAAACTTGAAATGCGATTCTCGCCATCTTTCATTGACGACCGCTTTACAAGTTTGCCTCCAACCCTCCAGTATGGATAGTGATACATCGGTGTCTGGAAAGGATTTCTCCCAGCTACTAAACACCTTACCCTCCCAGCTTTGCTTGTCTAATTCTCTTAGCTGGCTGTAAATGCTTGATAGCTAGTGGTGACTCGAGGCTGGACCAAGGACCGCATCAAATGAATTAGGTATGCATTCCATGTTAAGGCAAATAACCCTCTCCCTCAGAAAGCCCGCAGTCTGACCATAAGTCAAGAAGTGCGCATTAGGGATTTGGTATTTCCCTTGCACCTCCCGAAACGTCAACAGATTGCAAGTGTCCTTCCGACACTTAATTAAAAGGGATCCTACGTTCACTATGCCTCTATCTCGCCATATATTGAGGTGGGCATTCCCTATACCTTGCCTAAACTCTGGATGTCCCAAAATGGGCATGTGCTTGCTCAGAATAGCTGGTAACTTGAACAATTTCCTACAGGCCCTCCAGGTCGCTATAGTGTCCCTCATCAGTATACATGACCTTATGTTCTTTGGAATGTCTGAGTATCTCGTGTGCAATAGAGCTGCGAGGTCCCATGGGGCTGCCAGGCATGCCTCCAACGCAAAATTTGAGAGAAAGGAGGTTTGCTTTATCCAATCTGCGCAGTGTCTAAAGAGACATGCCAGATTATATTTGCGCACATCTGGGAGATTAATTCCCCCACACCTCCTAGGTAGCATTAGTTTTGATATGGCAATCCTAGGCCTCTTCCTAGCCCACATAAATCTGGAGAAATTAGATAGCAAAATGTTGATATCTGAATGTTTTAATAAGAGGGGAATTGTCTGGAGGGGGTATAAGAGTCTGGGAAAGCTGCCCATGCGTATTAAGTGGCCTCTAGCCAATAAAGAAAGAGGAAGACTAGCCCATCTATGCAATTCCCTAATAATCTTCAATATAAGAGGAGGGTAATTTAGGTGGTAAAGGGACTTCGGGGATTTACCTATGAGAATTCCTAAATATTTTATGGATTTTTTGGCAAGCGACAGTGGACAGCCAGGACCTGTAATTAGAGGGAAGGTTGCGGATGTGAGGCTCAGTAATTCTGACTTTGTCTCATTTATTTTAAAACCCGAACATTCCCTAAAGACCCTCAGTTGATGCAACAATTTGGGAGCGTCCCTCTCTGGGTGCTCTAGAAAGAAAATGACATCATCAGCAAATAATGCCAACTTCAGTTCCTGATCTCTAAGGCTGATTCCCTCAAAGGTGTTGGAGGCGGTCAGGAATCGGGCCGAAGGTTCTATAGCCAGAGTTAATAGATCGGAGGACAGAGGGCAGCCCTGTCTAGTACCTCTGGCCAACGGAAAAGGTCGCGAAAGAAACCCCGGAAGATATATCCTGGCCTCCGGCATCTGGTAGAATGCCGAAAGAAAGGTCCTGTATGGGCCTTGCAAGCCAATTTTGTCCAGGACTAAATTCAGCCACCTCCAGTCAACACTATCAAACGCCTTTTCCGTATCAATGGTAATCAAGGCAGATGAGGTATGTCTCTGGGGGTTCCTTCTAACCTCATCGAGGACGAGGAGTACTTTTTTCACATTCATAACCGCCGATCTCCCCTGGACAAAGCCCACCTGATGCGGTCCTATTAGTCTGGGAATAAACGGGGCTAGACGGTCCGCCATGATTTTTGCCAGGAGTTTTAGATCAACGTTTATCAGTGAAAGGTCTATAGGAGGTTGGTTGAAGGGGATCTTTGCCTTCTTTTGGCAGAATCTTGATATGGGCAGTTTTCATTATCTTCGGAATAAGCGATCCTAATAGGTAGGAGTTAAACACGGTCAGAAGGGTGGGGGCTATCTGTGTTTTCAAAGTTTTAAAAAAACTCCCCCGTAAAGCCATCTAGGCCTTGGGACTTATGGTCTTGAAGTTTTGAGATTTCCGCCTCAAGTTCTACCAGCTCTATCGGGGCACCTAGCGTTGCTACTTCCTCCGCCGATAAACCTGGGAGCTCAATTTTGTTCAACCAAGCTTCTGAATTTTGGTCATCAAGGTGTTCATCTGCATAAATGTTCTGATAAAAAGAGCGCAATATCTCTATAACTTCCTCCCCTTTTCTTTTAAGAGCTCCTTCTGGTGATTTCAGGGTTGGCACCGAGGCAGGAGGGCGAGTGCCTCTAGCGAGCCTCGCCAAAAGTTTGCCCGGATTGTTGCCAAAGCGAAAGAAGTGCGTGTCAGAGTGGGACTTTTTAAACTGCTCTCTCTTCTCTACCCAAGCCTCGTACTCTTTCCTAGATGCCACCCATTTATGTTTGAGCGTATCCGACGGGGAGTGTAAGAAGTTGTTATACGCCTCCCTAAGGCTGTTGCCTAAGGCAGCGAGTTTCTCTCTCACCTTGTTCCTATAGTTTGAAATATATGAGATTAGCTTTCCCCTTAGCACAGCTTTCGCCGTGTCCCAGAATAACTGAGGGGTGTCCTGGTGTAATCTATTGTTGGACTGGAATTCCATCCACCATCCCTGCAAAGTTACCCGAAAGTCCTCATCTCTCGTCAAGAAGGATGGAAATCTCCATATATATTCAGACCCACGCTGGACTAGGTCTGAGAGAGATAAAATGACAGGTGAATGGTCAGAAATTACCAAATCTCCAATTGAAACGTCCTCGACCCTGGCGAGCAAGCTTTTTGAGATGAACACGTAATCAATCCTAGACCACGAATTGTGGGGGTAAGAGTAATGGGTATATTCTCTCCCATCAGGATTTAAGGCCCGCCACCCGTCAACTATGCCTAGATTGTCTGCAAAGGTAGAGAGTAGTGGCTGTCTCATAGGTGGCCTAGGGGTGCCCCCCAGTACCCCTCTTTCTGTCTTCCACCTGGGACATGACTATATTAAAGTCCCCGCCGACCACTCTATGCCTAGAGACATCTCCAAGAATCCGAGGGGTAAGGGAGTCGAGAAAAGAAGCACTCTGTGAATTCGGACCATAAACATTGTGTATGGATAAAATTTCTTCCCCCCCCCATTGAATCTGTATATAAGCCCACCTACCGTCTTGGTCATTCTCGTGCTGCAGCACCTGACTATCGCAGCCCTATCCCACCAAGATCAGCACCCCTACTTTATTGTTGACTGACAGAGAACCAAACATCTGTCCCACCCATAGGCGGCGCATGCGTTCAAAATCCTCCTTGGCTAGATGGGTCTCCTGTAAGAGAGCTATGTCCACCTTTAGCCGTTTCAGGTGCCTTAGAACCATTATGCGTTTGCCTGGGGAACGAAGGCCTTTAACGTTCCAAGTTATAATATTCATAACCGAGGGGAGGAGTAAGGAAGACATTGCGGTCCATGGTGGAAGAACACATTAGAACAGTAACAAACTTTTTTAACACATGGTCAACAGACCAGGGGCACTCAGGAGGAGGAGTGAAAAAGTTAACCTCCATCCAAAAAAAGTGCTTAGGGACTTCACTTCTTCTCATCGAGGAGAATTTGTATAACAGAGAAGTATCACTTTCAATACCTCTAGCAAAACAGGCACAAAGCTAGATTGAGCCTATACAATAACAGATACATATGAAACATACATAAGATATGACCAGATGGTTGGCCAGACCGAGCAAAGATACCATTATAGAGCATATCTAGTTCCTCCAGGAGCATATCTTAGCCTCAGTCCCCGAACTTGGAGGAAGAGCGCTTCCTCTGCTCCTTCGGAGTCATAGCTTGAGCTGTGTGGGCCTCTTCTTCGTCAGAGTCAGAATTGTCGGCAGCCAAGAGATGGAACCTAGAAGAGGGCGAGGGTTTCTCAGGGTTCAGTGAGGACGGGGATTTATACTTGGGTGCTTTCAGTCTGTCCAGAAAGGCTTTCGCCTCCAAGGGTGATGGACAGGTGGAAATATTTCCGTTCGCATGAAAGACTTTTAATACTGCCGGATATAGTAGTGCAAATTTCACTTGCTTTTGAAACAGAGCCGAACAGATGGGTGAAAATGCCCTGCGCCTCCTAACAACTTCAGCGGAAAAATCTTCGAAGATCAAAACCCTCTGGCCCTTGAAAGTCAGATCTCTTTTTAATCGTCTGAAAGCCCTGAGGATTGCGACATTATCTGTGAAGTCCAGGTATTTCACAATTACCTGGCGAGGCCTTTCTTGTAGCTGTTCCGGTATGTCCGCAGAACGAGAAGCCTTGGTTCTACTGTGCAAATCCGGACCGAGGCGATGCGCCCTTTCGACTTTACAAGATCCCTTGAGGCCAAGAGCTTCTGGCAGGTCCCGCTCACACAACGCAACTAGATCTCTTGCAGAGATACCGACCACCCGCAAATTGTTCCTTCTGGAATGATTCTCTAGGTCTTCTAGTTTATCAGATAATCTCTTGTTCTCTTGAATGGTATCTAGGAGCTGCGAGCGCGTTTTATCAGCTTCCGCTCGCAGCTCTTGAAGCTGCGAATCATGGTGGTCAAGGCGTTGGTTATGCGTTTGAATGTCGGACTTGACCTGAGAGAACATTTTCTCCACTGTGTCGGTCAATGAGGCTTGGATGTCAGCTGAAATGCGTCTAGCCACTTCAGCAGCGAGAGCTTTGAGATTGGACCCAGGGGAATCTATCTGTGAATGCAGCATTTCTGTAGATTTGTTCTTGTGTAAGTCCACGGATGACACATTGTCCGATATGGGATTAATGTCCTGGGCCGGAGGTGTTGGGATATCCCAATCTGACGCCGGGTCATAGTCCTCTGGAGCGTTTAGGGCACAGAGTTCCTGGGATGGAGGTAGCTGGGATTTCTCCCCCTTTCCTTGCTGCTTGGTGGCCTTGGTACGCCCCATTTTATACAAGAATTTTTCCATGCACTAGTGAAATAAACGCAACCCGTGTTTAGGAGGAGGTATAACGTGTGGAATTTTGAGGCTTGGTTAATTGATATCTTTGTCTCTCCTTTCTAGGATGAAGCATAAGGCCGAGGGCCGAAGAGCACTAGTGCACTGTGTGGGGATCTTGATAGTATATATTTGCAGGTCCTCGGTTGAAGTTGGATATTATAAAGACAGGCCTGTATGCTTGACCAGTGATACTCCTGTGTGTATGGCAGCCAGGGGTAACCTATTATGTGGTTCTGTGCCCAGGGTTTATAGTTTTGTGACGGTTACTGGTGGCAATGGGTCTGTCACTATCTTAGGGCTAAGTCCAGGAGCTAAGGGCCAGTTAGAGGTCTGATTATGCGCTACCAGCGCGATGGACACCCGCTCGGAAGGGGGTGCGAGTGGATAGGAGAGAGGGCGTTCCGCTCACCTGTCTTGGTACTGCGGCTGGGCCCCTGCCAGGGCTGAATCCAGGAGCTATGGACCGGTTAGAGTCCTGAATATGTGCTACCAATGCGGTGGACGACCGCTCAGGAGGGTGCGCGAGTGGATAGGGGAGAAAGCGTTCCGCTCGCCTGTCCTGGTGCTGCGGCTGGGCACCGTCCAGGGCTAAGTCCAGGTACTCTGGGCCAGATGGAGACCTGATTGTGTGCTACCAGCGCGATGGACACCCGCTCAGGAGGGTGTGTGAGTGGATAGGAGAGGAGACGTTCCGCTCAGCTGCCCTGGCGCTACGGCTGGGTACCATCTAGCGCCGTCCTCAGTGGTTCCCGCTCTCTCGCACCAGCCGCCGCTGCTCTGAGTGACACACTCCCGCCCCTCGTTGTGGCTGCGCTCCTGCGCGTCCTTTCCTCCCCGCTTCCGATACCGCTGTTAAGCTGCGTCCCGGAGTTGCGCTGCGAGGTCTTTGCCTGTCGGTGCCAGCGCTCGGGCTGCTGCTGCGGAGGATGTCTGCGTCCGCGCTCCCCCGCTTCCGCCCGCGCGACCTGCTATCTGAAGCTGCCGCTGGTGTCGCGTAGCCGGGGATCTCGCCCGTACTCTCTGTCGGTACTCTGGTCTCGGGGGATATGTTTCGGGGTTTTTAGGCTGGTTTGTCCGGATTAGGATTGTCCAGTTTTGCCGGTCAGGCCAGGAGCTCGTGGAGACACGTTACTCCATGATGGCGCCGGAACAGGAAGTCTGATTTATGTTTTTAGAAGGTTTGAGCTCTTTTTCAGATATTTGACACCTAATAAAAACAATTTATTTACTAATACTCCATGCCGCACGGCCCTGAGAGCCGAGATTTCATTGCACCGATCTTTTCCATTGACTACAATGGGACAAAGTAGCTCGCGCTCTGATTGGCCGAGAAGCCAAAGCCCCCGCTAGCTCAACCAATCAGCTCTTTTCTGCATTTTTACTGTATTTTAAACTGTCCTGCCTTTGAATTTGATTGGTCAATACTTCTCCATAGGTTAGAATGGGTCCCTATCACTCCTATTCTGATTGGCGGGATAGCCAAGCCCCCGCTACTTCAACTAATCAGTTTTCTTTCTGCATTTTTACTGTATTTTGAACTGTCCCCCTTTGAATTTGATTGGTCAATCTTCTCCATAGGTTTAAAATTTGGGTCCTGTCGCTCCTATTCTGTTTGGCCAGGATTGCCAAGCCCCCGCTAGCTCAACCAATCAGCTCTTTTTCTCCCATTTTTACTGTATTTTTTAAAATGTCCCCGCCTTATGAATTTGATTGGTCAAAAACTTCTCCATACTTATAATGGGTCACTGTCGCTCCTATTCTGATTGGCTGGTTTCTGCTGACCAATGAGAAGTGCTTACGAATTTGAATTACTGTTTTTTCCCGGTAATTTCCAAGATCATAATTCCTGATGTAGCGCCGTTCTAGATTTTTGGAAAGTGACTTTTTTTATGTTTTTTTTTTAGAAGGTTTGAGCTCTTTTTCTAAAAATGTTTTACACCTAATAAAAAAGTTTTTTTTGGAATCATACTCCATGCCTCACGGAGCTGAAAGCCAAGATGGATTTCTTTTGCGATCTTATATATGTTTCCTCTCATGTTACGTTCTCGCTTCACTTCGCTTCCTCCGGCTCATTTAGACCAACTTCAACTAGGTCTGCCTGTCTGAGCTGGCGAGCGCTGCAATGCGCCGCACTTTGCCGACCCGCGATCATGCATGCCTCGGAGTTTTCGATTGTGGTGCGTCCCACACCAGAACGCCCACACCACGGCCATTGCACGCCCCTTCATGTTAGGCGCAGCCGAAAGTGGCGAAGGCTGCGCCTGACATCGCATCCCTGCGTCCGACAGGGGATTTGGATCGGCGAGGCGCCGTTTTCGCCAGGAAACTGCCGCAACTCCCAATCATACATGTCGCCCTAAATGTTTTTGCCCTCCCGCTCTGTGTTTCTTTTTTCCAGTTTACACTAAAATTAATTATATTGTGGTCACTGTTACCAGGTTTTTCAGGAACAGTGACTGCTCCAACAAGTTCTGCTTTGTTAGAAATTAGCAGATCGGACAGAGCATCACTTCTAGTGAGATCCTCCACAAACTGCCCCATATAATTATCCTTTAACAAATTGAGGAACTTCCTTCCCTTCAGTTGATGCAGAACCGTGACCCCAGGCAATGCGTGGGTAATTAAAGTCACCCATTATTACCACTGTACCCACTTGTGCTGCCCGCACCATTTGATTATGCACCTGTTCTTCTATCTCCTAAGTGATGTTCGGGGGTCTATAGATTACGGCAAAAATATTTTTTTCTGAATTAACCCCTCGTATTTCTATGGCATGGGATCATACTTTACCCGTTCAGTAGACAGCATGGGATTAAACGTTGCCCGTTCAGATGACGGAATTATACATCTCTCCTTTGGTAGATGTCATGGAATTATATATTACATCTTTAGTGGACAGCATGTGATTATATATTACACAGTTAGTAGATGGCATGAGATTACATGAGATATTGTGGGCACTTATATCTTCAATTCTGGTTTGCAACACATGGATCTCCTTATGCACTGTGCTAGTCCACCCCCCAAAGTCCACTCCTCCACCTGCCAATATAGTCTGCTCACTCTCCAACCTATCTACCGTTTCATTTTCTAGGTTGTCCTCCCTCCCCACCCCTAGTTTAAATACTCCCGCACCCCTTCTAGAATTCTCTCCCCCAGCACAGCAGACCCCTTTCATTTAGGTGCAACTTATCTGTAGAAAACAGATTGTACCCCAATGAAAAATCAGGCCAGTGCTCTAAAAACCCAAACCCTTCTGTCCTACACCAAGACTTAAGCCATGCATTTAACTCCCTGAGTTCTCGCTGTCTTTCCTGCGTAGCGCCAGACACAGGCAGTATTCTGGAGAACACAGCCTCGGAGGTCCTTCCCGTCAGCTTTGAGCATAGTTCATTGCCAGCCCCTCCCAGTGATTTATCCACCCGGTCCACCACATGCTGAGCCCTGGCACCAGGGAGACAGCAAACCATTCGGTTGAGGCGATCCTGGCGACAAATTATTCTATTCGTCTTCCTGATTATAGAATCCCCTACAACTACTAACTGTCCTTTCCTAACATGTCACCCTAGTATTTAGCTGGCTCCTTTCACACGCCTTAGAGGAGATATAGCAACCATGTGCAGTAAATTGGGGAAAAACAAACTGACATTCCCGAATCACGCTTTGTTACCGCACAATAAAATCTGTGAAAGACTAGGGCTTTTGACAGCGGAGGTGATTTCGGGATGTTCTGGTACAATACGGGGGACATCAAAACCAGAAGTGTTGTGCCCTATCCTTGGTTCTCATAAATGAGAGCCTTTATTACCTTCTCTTGGAAAGTAATTATCGTCCACGCTTGGCCTGTACAATGGATAAGAACAAAAGCGTTGTACGTAGTCATCTGCACAATGTGCATGGCCAGCTTTTTGTACCACACTTTGGTTTTATGTGCGGCACGGTACGGCTTTAGCACCTGTTCTTACAGGTCTACCCCTCCCATTGTATCTGTTGTTGTCCACAATATAATCGGGTTCGTGGGTGACTGCATTTGTAACTTGTACAGGAGCAGGGGTAGTACTGGTGCCGTGACATGTGGTTACATCTGTATAAAAGGCACCTAGAAATGGAAAGCCTTTGAAATGTACACACAAATACATTTCTCTGGGGTTTAGACTGCTGCAAATTTGGTGCTGAAATGGTTTATTTCCGGCCGAACTTTGAACAAGTGGCCCTAGGTGGGGGTCATCTCAAGGTGGGCACAATATATTTTCGACGTAATGCAAGAATTTCTGAATTTGCTCGAAGTGCATATGGGTCATTGCATGGCAGTAAAATGGAGTCATGTTAAAAGGGTCACTACTCCAGTACTGCCTGCTCTCACGCTTCTTCACTATGCCCATATGCAGAGTAAGGTCCCAAAATGTAATCTCTGCAGCGTCCACGGAGTCCACCTGCAGAATGATGTCGTGTGGTTTAGGGCCAAAAACTGCTGGCATAGAGATTTGTCTGGGCAACCACAACATCTACAAATCTTCAGAGAAAAAAACTTAAAAAAAATCTAATTCAGTGAGGCCTAGAGTGTCCATAAGGACTCCAGGGGTGACCAGGGGCTCCAGGGGATTTGAGGCTCATAATCTTGAGTCTGGAGTCCATGTACAGTCACTAATGTGGGAGGTCGCCTCTTCTGACCTACGGCAGCGTCTAAGGGAGGGATCCTCATCAGCGGAGGAGAATGAGGAGAATTCGGACAAGACAATTAATTAATTGTTTGAGCCACTGGCGGAATTGCTTTCAGAAGCCAGAAAAACGTACGGTACCTCCTCCACTTTGTAGCATCTCTAGGAGGATTGGGATTTTTTTTTTTTTTTGGGGGGGGGGGGGGGGGGCTGTGTAAAATGTAGTTGCTTCAACAAGTGTATGGTTAAAAAATACTATGACTGCGGAGGTGTATGTAGTGCTTTTACACGTGTGGGCCAATTTAATTTTTAGTTAGAAAGAAATATAAAAAAAAAAAAATACTAAAAAAAATTAACTAACCTAAATGATTATAGCAACAGATGTTATTTAAAAAAAAAAATACTACGTGTCCGTTACTGCAAAATTACCTTAATTCTATAAATTTTGATTAAAAAAAACTGTAGTACAAAAATGTAGTAGTTATTTTACTAAAAAATTTTTTTACTTGATGAGCGTCGGGGAAAAATAACACTGCTGAATGTCCGTCATTAAAAAATACTACCCTAACACGAAGGGTATGTTCACACGGCGTGTTTTACTCCATGTAACATATGCTTTTAACTGCGTGTTTGGATCCGTCTGTCGGACCCCAAACGAAGCCAAACACGCAGCTAATTACATTGATTGATATTACATTGCTTTTAATATGAAACACGCATCGGCGTTCACACGAGTGATCGCCGATGCATTTCTTTTTGCGTCTTTCGGATCCATTCCATGAATTGACATGTCAGTTCTTGGTCCGAAAGATGCAGCAGGAGCCCTGTCTAAAATGATAGGATGCAATCCTGCTGCATCCAATACGCATCCAAACATGCAGCTGCGTGTTGGATACGTGTTGGATCTGTTTAGGATCTGATCGACACAGCGTTTTGGGATCCAACACGGATCCGGAAAACATATCCCAAAATGCCATGTGAACATACCCTAACGGTAAATCTAAGCTTGAAAAACTAACTAGCTAAATTTTTTTATATATTTCTAACTAGAAAAATATATCTATTTTTTTTAACTAAACGAACGGCACTACCTCTGTTACGTAACCTAAACGTCCGTTAACCTGTCACCAAATATATATATATTTTTAACTATAAAGAAAAAAATGCACCAACAACGGAGAGCAGGTGCTGGTCAGTGATATTCATCACTGACCAGAGCTCAGAGGCAACAGGAGCGTGAACACTGATCAATGATATACATCACTGATCAGTGGTCACAGGAAAAAAAATAAAAATTAAGAAGCTGACTAGGAATGCGTCACTAGTCAGGGTGGTTGCGCAACTTTACTGTGGGTAAAGAAATTTTTTTTATAAAAACCATATGTTCATTTGCGGGAAGTCACCTTCTGCTGGGACATATGGGTACATCTAATGTCGGGAAGGGGTTAAAGTGAACAACACTATAGATAAGATCTGCTATGTTCAGAGCATTTAGAAGAACTGTGAATAATACAGAGCTGATATGCTAATCAGCAGGGCTGTGGAGTCGGCATGCCAAAGCCCCGACTCCGACTCCTCAATTTCCAAAACCTCCTACTCCGACTCCTGACTCCGACTCCTGACTCCCTCATACATGGCGCATGTTTATGTGATAACTTTACTGTAGTAAAGTGGTAACATCAGGCTGTTTATCACCTTATGATACAATAATCAAGCTATTTAGGAAGAACAGACACTTACAAGCTAAAGGGTAACAATGTTTTGACATTTTGAACACTTGTGGGTAGAGTTAAAGAAAAAGCTGTATTTCTATCCAAGTCCAGTCTGCACCAACATTGGGAATGTGTAGAAGAGACCTGGGATCAGATTTTAGTCAAGATATGCTTGAATCTGATTCAGAGCCCAGAAGGATTCAGGCAGTGCTGAAAGCCAAAGGTGATTTTCCCAAATACTAAGAAAATAATAAAAATTAACACTTTGCTTTTTAGGAGCAAAACTATAACTAAGCAGATGCTAAATACTTGCAAGTCAAATTTTTGTATAAGATAGGTAAGATGACTGTATATAAAATTACAGTAGCCTCATGTACAAAGCTGTAGTGGATGAAGCGAGATTGAGCCTGAAAGTCACATGTTCAAAACATTGTTAGCATTTTGCTTGTCAGTGTAATATATATTTATTGGACATGACTTTAGGACACAAAAAATTGTAAATATGTAAAACACTGCAGGAACATTTGTGAAGTCTCTGAATTTGTTCTGAGAAATAGTATTGCCTCCATCAGATCCTGCATACATGACCTCACATCTGATCTCTTATTTCCAGGATAGAGAACGGCCTCTATACACTATCTTGGGTTGGGGGCAAAACGATAACCACAGGGGCCACATCTCTATCAATGTCAGGGTATAAAGGAATTACCTCAGCCACAGTCACTTTTGATGAATGGTTAAACTCTTCTACTTCTTTGACAGCAGGTGAAAAATGTTGCTGAAATCTGTTTGCCATGGGAGCAGAATCTTTTCCCCTGGGGCAGCGCTTTGCCTGCTCCATGTCATCAATTACACTCCTCATGTGATAAGGCTGAAGATATGGGAGCAGTAGCACTGGCCGGACCCAATTCCTCTTGCTCTTTGCACTGCATCGGACTAACTGGACCAACATATATTTTGGGAGTCGGAGTCGGTCCATTTTATGACGACTCCGACGCCTGCAAAATAGCCACCGACTCCGACTCCACGACTCAGACTGCACAGCCCTGCTAATCAGTGCTATAGAATCACCAGCAGCCTAACCAGGAAGAGTCAGGATGCAGGAATAAAAGTTGCTTTTAGATAGTGAAACTGCATGGTGAGACAACCCCTTTAAGGATTAAAACTTTTCATTAACTTAAAGGGGTTTTCTCGCTACAAAAATCATATCTCAGATTATGCGGACAGTAAAAATAAGCACTTTCGTAATTGGTTTGCATTACCTAAGTCATTTAGTATAGTAGATATGAGCTTTTCTTTGCATCTGTTTTCTATTTCTGCTGCTGCTAGTCGGGACACGCCCCCTTTTCTGTGATTGGCTAGTTGGGACACGCCCCCAGATGGATTCCGCCCCCCTGGACACGCCCCTGCACTGTGATTGGCTGACTGACATTTCATTCATTCTGTTGGGATACGCCCCCAGACAGGAACCGCCCCGGGCACGCCCCCTGCGCTGTGATTGGCTGCTTGCACACTCTGTGTTTACTCCTCTCTGAGCTATTAAAACCGAAAGGAACTCATAAATCCCCTCATATAACACAGTCTCCTGCACTGTATACAGAGGGGAAGAGGGGCGGGCAGTGTGCATTCCTCGCATGTGTTTGAAACACATGTGAGAATGCTATATAGCCTCCTGCATGCTTCTTATGTCTGCAGAGCCTTCAGCTTCAGGCTGGCTCCACAAGCTCCTTGCTGTGCCATAACCAGTTATACGCACAGCCTGAAAAAGGAGCTTGTGGAGCCAGCCTGAAGCTGAAGGCTCTGCAGACATAAGAAGCATGCAGGAGGCTGTATAACTGTCCAGACATCCTTCCCCTTCCACTGCACAATCTTTTGTGCTAGAGATAACACTCAGCAGGGAGTGACTCACCATGGACAATTGGTAGAAGAGTGAAGAAATCAGATGATACCTTTTAGAGGCCGAGTATATTTAATGGTAAGCTTTCGAGAGTACTAGCTGTCTTCATCAGACATGATGTTATACAAGAAACTGAAAATTCACAGACTTTTTATACACAAGACAGAGGTATTTAATGGATCTTAAATTAACAAAATGCAATACAAGCAGAGACGTTGTATACAACAGGTAAGAAAAAAAACAAATCTGGAAACTTGTGAGGTGTGACAGAAAGATCATTCATTCTTGCTGTTACCTGTTTGCTATCAGATATTGATTTGTGGCCTCCACAGTTCACACATCGGGCCACATGTATGAAAACTGCATAGGTCAAAAACTCACTTTTTTGCCCATAGTAACCTATGGGCAACAAAGTGAGTTTTAGACCTAAACAGTTTTCATACATGTGGCCCGTAGTGTGACACGAAACTGGCATGGATATTAAAGCCATATAGCAAAGTCTTAAATTTTTGCATTCGCTTTTATTCCGATTCCTTCCTCTCTCTCCAACTGGGAGATCTGTCCTGTTATTAATAGTGAATTTGTGTGAGTTCATGTGCTGAGTCTCTACCCTGTTTCCCCCACATAGAGGCCTTTGGTGGGACATTGCACACACATGATCAGATATACAATGTTGGAAGACCTACAGGAAAATGTCCCCCTAATTCTGTGTAACCAACATCTCAGGTCGGGTGGAAAATCTAAAACCCCTTGGCAGAGATACTCCTAGTTACATCCAGGACACTACTGAGCTTCTAAACAAACTCAATGCTCTAGGCCTACTGCTGGATGGTACCAATCAGATAAAAGAGAGAGAGGTGGTCAGTAACCAAGAGAAACTTGTATACACTATTAGTAGATAAAAATCTTCTTTATTTCCCGAACAAAGCAAAATCAAAACAGCAATGTATTTGATAAAATACTTTATTTAAGTTTCCCTAGATGTTAAAAGCTAATCATTGTGGTGAGAAAACACCTTTAAGGCTTCTGCCAGCTGGTAATGGAGGGAATTAGAGTGAAAAGATGGTCATTAAACCACAATATAGAAGAAGTGCAAAGAAAAATGTATTGACCATTCTGACTTGGCAGTGTTCAAATCAATATGTCATCAATGTTTGATAGGTTCCTGTCCTACCTCTGGGACCCGCATTTATTCTGAGAATGGTGACTTGAAATTTCTCTGCTTTGAACAGAGAGGTGGTTGCAACCACCTATCCGTTCAAAACTCACAAGTTTCAGGCTAGTTTTCAAGATGGGTTCTGCACCTTTCACACATTGATAGCCTATCCTATATATATGTCATCAATATGTATGTGGGAATACCCCTTTTGAATTATACTGTTAAGGATGTAAACCGTTAGGTTTGTAAACGTCTCTGACAGCCTACATTTAGGGCGGCTAAAGTGAAGATTATGCATTTGCAAGCAAGGGTCATTTATTCTTTTCTACCATGGTTACACTACTTGACATAAGGAGCCCTATTAGGCCATGTGATTTCCTAAAAGGAAATTAATTTTTAAGGATTATTTGTGTTTAATAGTAAGAATCAAGTAAACAAAACTAATCTGTAGGTGTTGGCTCAAATACTTGGCAGCCTTTTTTAGAAAGTGAATCTAAGTAAATTCTGTAAAATTTGTTCTGTATTTGAAAAAAAAAAGTCTTAAAAATGCAGTTGCAGATTTTGCTGTGGATCCAATAAAAATTGTTCAGGATTTTGGCTTTCCCACTGAAGTCAATAATAAGTGGTTGAGGACCGGAGGTTTGAGAAGCAAAACAAGAAAGGAGTACGGGATGCGCGTTGATGGAGGCAGGAGGAGCTTGTAGGCCAAAGGGTTGATGCGCTTGATGATCTCAAAAGGCCCCAAGAAGCATTAACCCAGCTTAAGGCTGAGGATTTTCAGGTGGACATATTTTGCTGACAACCAGATTTTATCTCCTGGAGAGAGGATCAGAGGAGGCCTTTGTCTTTTATCCGTCTGTGCCTTGGTGTGTGAGGATGCCAGTTGAAGTGAACGTTGGGTTTCTTTCCAGATAGTGATAATGTCTTAGACTTGGGCATCTTCCGCAGAAATGTCAGATGAGGCAGACAGAGCAAGACGAGGATGAGGATGTTGACCATAACCAATGAAAAATGGTGAAGCTCCTGCAGAATCTGAGTAAATATGATTGGTACAGTTATCTTGACAAGCAGAGACAAAATTGCACAGTTAGTTATCTAGGACTTGATTCACCCTTTCGACTTGCCCATTAGTTTGGTAACGAGGATTCAGTTGCTGTGCTGTCTGAAGATACAGGAGATTCTTGTGATTCGTATAAATGTGTACCGGATAATGAGCCCCTTTCAGCAGATGGTGCCATTCTTCTAAGGCCAACTTAATGGCCAGCAATTCTTGATCCCCAATTGTATAAATTCTTTCTGCAGGGGAAAAGGTGTTGGAGAAAAACATGCAGATGATGGTTTCTGTGTGAGGACAGCTCTGGCTCCCACAGATGAAGAGTCCACCTCAAGAAAGAAGGGTTTTCCAGGGTCTATATGAGAAAAGATAGGTGGAGACGAAATAGCAGATCAGATGGGCGAAAGATGGCTGCAGCATCTAAATCAATGAGAAATGGTGCTGCGCTCTGTTAATCACTTCAGGCGGGCAGCCGATCGGTGAACATCGGTGAAAATAGAAAATCTTTGGAATTTTTATACATTACAAAATCATAACGAAAACCGTACATGTTTGGTAGTTCCAGATTCGTATCAACCTGTAGAGAATACAGATAACACATTTCTACCAAAGATCGAACGACGTAAAAGCAAAACACCCACAAACATGGCGCAAGAATGTCACCATTAGAAAATACATCTTGTACCGCAAAATAAAAGCCCTCATTTGTTTATGTAAGTGGAAAATACGGTGGGGTGGAGTCTTTTTTTTTTTTTACTTTGGAGAGGTTAAGGGGTTAAAAGTCGAGGAAACACCTTAAAATTGACAAACTGGATTATTCGGGTCTTTAGGTATTTGAGGAAACACAAACACAGAAGAGCAGAGATTATATATATATTATGATAAATGGACATTTGGGGAAACAGAACAGATGAGATGGATAGTAAATTCTTTAAGAGGGCCTATTACTTCTAGGAAAACCTCATAAAGTAAACAAGACTAAAATCTAGAATCTATTTCAGAAGTGCCAAATTAGGAAAATTAAAGCATTTCATCTGTAATTCAGTGTTAAAAAAAGAAAAAAACAAAACTGCAGGCCTTTTAAGAAAGTGAAGTGGGTCAAGTCGGACTGCTAACAGCATGTTGGATCACTGTGTTGGCAGCTCTGTGAGACTTTTTGGGCGACATGTATGATCGGGAGTTGCGCCTGTTTTCTGGCGAAAACGGCGCCTCACCGATCCGAATCCCCTGTCGGACACAGTGATGCGGTGTCAGGCGCAACCTTCGCCACTTTCGGATGTGCCTAACATAAAGGGGCGTGCAATGGGCGCGGTGTGGGTGTTCTGGGACGGGACGCGGCACATTCGAATAATCCGAGGCATGCATGATCGCGGGTCGGCAAAGTGCGGCGCATTGCAGCGCTCGACAGCTCCGACAGGCAGACCTAGTTGAATGTGGTCTAAATGAGCCGGGTGAGGCGAAGTGAAGCGAGAACGTAACATGATAGGAAACATATAGAAGATCGCAAAAGAAATACATCTCAGCTCTCAGCTCCGTGAGGCATGGAGTATGATTCCAAAAATCTTTTTTATTAGGTGTAAAACATTAGAAAAAGAGCTCAAACCTTCTAAAAAAAAAAAACCCATAAATAAAATCACTTTCCAAAAATCAAGAACGGCGCTCATCATGAATTAGGATCTTGGAAATTTTCCGGAAATACAGTAATTCAAATTCTGTAAGCACTTCTCATTTGGGCGGGAGAAACCAGCCAATCGGAATTTCGAGCGGACAGTGACCATTATAAGCTATGGAGTAGTATTGACCCAAACAAATGCAAAGGCGGGAGAGTTCAAAATACAGTAAAAAAGGCAGAAAAGAGCTGATTGGTTGAGCTAGTGGGGGCTTGGCTATCCCGGCCAATCAGAATAGGAGCGACAGTGAACAATTATAACCTATGGAGAAGTATTGACCAATCAAATGCAAAGGCAGAACAGTTCAAAATACAGTAAAAAAGGCAGAAAAGAGCTAATTGGTGAGCTAGCGGGGGTTGGCTATCCGGCCAATCAGAGGCGAGCTACTTTGTTCCATTGTAGTTCTTGGAGAGATCGGGGCAATGAAAAACTCGGCTTCTCAGCGCCGTGCGGCAAAGGAGTATGATTTTAAAAAATCGTTTTTATTAGGTGTAAAAAAATTATCTGAAAAAGAGCTCAAACCTTCTAAAAAAATAATCAATCAAATCAAATAAAAAAACGCGTTTGTCGCCGTCACTGGCGCTACATCAGGAATTGGGATATTGGAAACTGCCGGGAAATACAGTAATTCAAATTCTGTAAACTCTTTCATTGGTCGGCATAAAACCAGCCAATTCCCGAAAAGGAGCGACAGTGAACCATTATAAACCCATGGAGTAGTATTGACCAATCACATGAAAAGGCGGGACAGTTCAAACTACAGTAAAAAAAGGCAGAAAAGAGCTGATTGGTTGAACTAGAGGGGACTTGGCTATTCCGGCCAATCAGAGCATGAGCTACTTTGTCCCATTGTAGTCTATGGAGAGATGGGGGGCACTGAAATCTTAGCTCCGTGCGGCATGGAGTATTAGTAAATAAATCATTTTTATTTAGGCCATGTTCACATGGCTTAAAACTGGACGTATTTCAGTCCGTAATTTTCGCGCCGGAGTGCGCAAATTACGGGCTGAAAACGTCCCAGTCATTACGGTAATCCACAGTTCTCATAGAGAACTATGGATTACGTCTCCTCTCCCTGCTCGGCAAATCCGCCGAGGGGGGAGATAAGTGACATTTGAATTACCAGAGGCGTATACGCGCCGCTGGTAATGCAAGTCTATGGGCCGGCGAGGTGCCGGCCTCCCGCTCCTGCCCTGCCCCGCCCCCGGCCACACGGCGTAATTACGTCCCGCAATTAAGCCGTGTGAACCTAGCCTAAGTGTAAAACATTCTCTGTAAAAGAGCTAAAACCTTCTATAAACATACATAAATAAAATCACTAACAATGAGTTTGTCGCCGTCATCAGGAATTGCGATATAGAGAATTGCCGGGAAATACAGTAATTCAAATTCTGTAAGCTCTTCTCATTGGTCGGCAAAAACAAACCAATCAGAATAGGAGCGACAGTGAACCATTATAACCTATGGAGAAGTATTGACCAATCAAATGAAAAGGCGGACAGTTCAAAATACAGTAAAAAAGGCAGAAAAGAGCTGATTGGTTGAGACCAGGCGGCAGATATGAATCCACCAATCATATGTAGTGCGTCTATTTGAATGGAGCAAGAAGGGCGCGATAGAAGGGCGCCCTAAAAGTTATCACTGTCTATGGGAAATATTCTAGTACTGTGATTGGTTGAGGGGAAGAGGGGCTCGTCCTGCTTAGCCAATCAGCGGGTGAGCTACCTTCTCATAGAGTTTTATGGGGAAAAGAAATGCAGAGCGAGCTCTGTTTGTGATTGGCTAAGTTAAAAGAGGCGCGATTATTTGGGCCAATGGGAGAGCGAGCAATGCTCTTATGGGTTTTCTAATGCAATCTATAATACAATGTACATGACAGAAATCAAATGATAAGACTCACTAAGTTGTACCGATCTCTATATAAAATGATCAATAATATGGGTGTAACGAAAATAAAGAAATAAAAATAAACTCATTGAATTCATTTTTATTTGTTTATTTTCGTTACCCCCATATTATTGTTCATTTTATATACACATCGGCACAATTTCGTGAGACTTATCATTTGATTTCTGCCATGTACAGTTGTATTATAGATTGCATTAGAAAACCATAAGAGCGTCGCCCCGCTCTCCCATTGGCCCAAATAACCAGCCTCTTTTAACTTAGCCAATCACAAAACAGAGTCACTCTGCATTTTTTTTTCCCATAGAACTCTGAGATTGAGTAGCTCACCCCCTGATTGGCCTAAGCAGGACGAGCCCCTCTTTCCCCAACCCTTCAAAGTACTAGAATATTTCCCATAGACAGTAATTTAAATTTTAGGGCGCCCTTCTTGCTCCATCAAAATTGACGCAAATACATATGATTGGTGGATTCATATCTGCCGCCTGGGGTCAACCAATCAGCTCTTTTCTGCCTTTTTTTACTGTATTTTGAACTGTCCGCCTTTTCATTTGATTGGTCAATACTTCTCCATTGGTTATAATGGTTTCATGTCGCTCCTATTTGATTGGTTGTTTTTTTCAGACCAATGAGAAGAGCTTTTTAGAATTTGAATTTACTGTATTTCCCGGCAGTTTCCAATTATCCCAATTCCTGATGTAGTGCCGGTCACGGCACGAAACGCGTTGTTAGTGATTGATTAATTTATGTTTTTAGAAGGTTTGAGTCTTTTCAGATATGTTTTACCCCAAAACAAAAACTATTTTTTTTAATCATACTCCATGCCTCACGGAGCTGGGGACCCGAGATTTCATTGCCCGATCTTCTCCATAGACTACAATGGGACAAAGTAGCTCGCGCTCTGATTACCCGGGGTTTAGCCAAAGCCCCGCTAACTCAACCAATAAGCTCTTTTCTGCCTTTTTTACTGTATTTTGAACTGCCCCGCCTTTGCATTGATTGGTCAATACTTCCCCATATGTTATAAGGGTTTCCCCGTCGCTCCTATTCTGATTGGCTGGGATAGCCAAGCCCCGCTAGCTCAACAAATCAGCTCTTTTCTGCATTTTTTACTGTATTTTAAAATTTGTCCCGCCTTTTCTTTTGATTGGTCAATACTACACCATAGGTTATAAGGGTTCACTGTCGTCCTATTCTGATTGGCTGGTTTATGCCGACCAATGAGAGAGCTTACAGAATTTAAAATTACTGTATTTCGGCAATTTTCAATATCCAAATTCCTGATATAGGCGCGTTCTTGTTTTTGGGAAAGGGGGTTTTATTTATGTATTTTTTAGAAGGTTTGAGCTCTTTTTCAGATAATGTTTTACACGTAATAAAAACGTTTTTTTTTATTCATACTCCATGCCTCACGGAGCTGAGAGCTGAGATTTATTTCTTGAGCAATCATATATTTTCCCCTTTAAATTTTTAAAAGATCCACTTTTTCACTACATTTATTTGCTTTTCGACAGCTTTGATTTTTCACTTTATTCCTTCTTTCATTTGAAAGACAACTCTTTTTGCTATTCACTAAAAATGTTTAATGATTTCTCGCTGTTTTCCAAACCTGTCTCGAATCGGGGAAAACATGTTAGGCACAGTCCTTCTGCGCCTAAGTCCCGCACTGTGCCTCACACACTGGCGAGGCGCGGTGGACATAAATGAGGCGCGCTCCGACGCGGCGAGCTTCATACATGTCGCCCTTTGTGTCTGAACTGGGAGAGTCCACTTTAAAGGGGGAAGCCTGTTAGTCTGCAGCATGTGAACAAAAGGGAGATCTGTGTTGCTATCCTCATGCTGGATGTTACTACAGTAGCAGAAATGTAATAGGAGGCTGGAAGCAGCAGCCACATAAGTAACCCTATAATACCTATGTTCTCCATATGCTTTAGTGTATGTAGAAAGAGACTCAGATTAACCCTTTAAAAGCAGCTATGTCCTCCTTCTTTCGTTCAACTGCATAATACAGAAGGATTTGTGTTTCATTGGGATGCATTGGAAAGTTCACTTTTGCTTGCGAAACACCTTTATGACTACTTAGCGGAATTCAGCTGTTATTTCTATAACGTATTCTATGGACCAACGAATAACCTGAATCTTTGTCAGCTCTGAACATAAGACTCTATTTACTATGTACATGCTGTATTATAATTAATTCCCCAATCACAGTTGGTATCTCTAAGAGAAGAAATCTCGCCAGATTATGACCTCTGACAAAATGAGAGTAAGGCTATGTTCACACGGCTTATTTCAGAACGTATTTACAACGGATTGCCGATCGTAAATACGTTCTGAAATCAGTTGAAAATCAGTTGCAAATACGTGCCACTAAGTGTGGCACGTATTTGTAACTGATTTCCCGACGGATTCACCATCTCCATTCATTGTAGGTGGTGAATCCGTCCGTAAATAATTGACATGCACATTGTTTTTCCGTCCGGATTGCCGTCGTCAATTCGCGGCGGCAATCCGGCACGGAAATACGCATCGTGTAAACGACGAGCCGTATTTTCTATTGAAATCAATAGAAATGGGCTGTTACTTATTTCTGACTGATTTGCCGACGGATTGACGATCGTCAATCCGTCGGCAAATCCGTGGCGAAATAAGCCGTGTGAACGAGGCCTAAGGCTTGGTTTACATGTCTCATTTCTGCATACATTTTTGTTGAATCCAAGTGGTTTTGTAATCAGTATAAAGTAACTAAACCACTTGCTTTCAACAAAAACCCAGCCTAAAGCTGTTGTTCCTGTAATACCGAAGGTAATCATCTGATTTGCTAATGTCTTATAATTGCTTCTATTGTCAGTTTTAGTGTTTTCGCCACATTGGTAGTGGGGGTGATAGGCTCTTTTTAAGCATCACAGGAGTTGAAAGATAATACTGGCATTCAAATATACTCTGTTAGCCTCTGAAAGGTATTGCCTGATTTTTTTTTTTCCCCCCTCTTCTGCTTTTTGTGGCTAACCCAATGTACAACACTATACTTAGAAAACAGATGAACAGTGTGAAAGTTTTATTGTCTCTAAATTGACAATTTAGATTATGCCCCCCATGATTCTTAGATGAGATTCTTTAGCTGTTGTAGAAGCCCTGGCACAAATGCCCCACCAGCCACCATACAATACCTACCTCCAAATGTTGCATTGGTCATGCACCTCACCCCTTTTTTAAAATAAACACTACCATCAGCACAAGCAAAAAGGTAAAAGTGGCACGTAGTGGCTTGTACTCACTTTTACAATCTGGGACAAGTGTACAGCTGATGCTATAGAAGAGCCAATATAATCTACAATACCTTTATATAGTGACCACATAATGGTTAGATATCAGATCACATTGCCATCATATGATGGCGAATACAGCATTGATCTAACACGGTGTTTCAAATAGAAGGAAGTCTCCTGCTACTGTATTTTGTCTTCTCCTAATTATTAGGTCAGCAGGAGTTTCTCTGTATTATGTGTATGTGTGGAGTGGTTACATGCCAACTGCTCAGGATCCTTACTTGTCATCTGACCTGGCTGTGCACCTGAGCTCATTAGCATACTCTTTGAAGCTTACCTAAAAATGGCAGCCTGATTGCAGAGTATGTAAGTATGGATCTTGTCCAGTTCTGTTATTTGGATTGCTCTGTCCTGTTTGTTTCTCTAATTCAGTTGTGTCAGGCTGAAGTATTTTGTTTCTTGTCTTGTTATGACTTTGTAGTTTTTGATCACTGGATGAGTTGTACTACTGGAAAAGGCTTTGGAGTCTATGTTCCAATATTAGGGATTATGGTAGGGTGAAATTTTAAGGGATAAAGTTAGGGACAGTTATCGCTATTATTCTTCTGTTCCAGGAGTTTACCAGCATTTGAATCTCCACTAAACCGTGCACATGACGTTGTACTCCCGCTGTTTGCTGAATCATCTAATAGTGAGACTTTTTATTGATGCGCTTCATTTTGCTATTTAATGTGACTGCTCATCTACTTCTCTTTGTTGCCTGTTGTTATTTGCAATCCACAAGCATTGTTACATACAGAATCAAAATAAACCCTGACATTCAGGGAATCACAGGTGACTTTTTCTCTGATTGGAATGGTTTACTTTCCCTTTTCTACAACTGGTCCAGACCACATGATGACTCAGCCACATCTCTGCAAAATTTATTACACAAACATCTTAGATACCTTACTTTTCCAGCACCTCCTTACCTGTGCCCTGCCTATACACAAACTCCCATCAGTAGGTAGGTAGGAAGAACCCATCCTACCCCCACCAGTAATGTACCCACATTATACTAGTAGGTAGTGTAATGTGGCTAATGGATCCACTGGGTTTCTGAGTCTAAGAAAATGTTCACACGGCGTGTTGGATCCGTTTTTGTATCTGAAAATCGCATTCAAAAGCGCTGCCTAAACCGCATCCAACACGCAAGTGCGTGTTTGGATGCGTTTTGGCTGCAGCAGAAATGACCATATAGTTTTTAATAGGGTGCCTGCTGTGTCAAATGGATCAAGAATTGACATGTCAATTCTTTGAATGGATCCGAAAGACGCATCAGAAAGACTCATGTAAACACACATTGGCGATCACTCGTCTGAACACCAATGCGTATTTTACATTGAAAGCAATGTAAATCACACTGCACATTGTTAGATGCTTGTTTGGGTCCATTTAGGGTCTGAAACAGATCCAAACACGCATCTAAAACCGTATCCCAACACGGAGCCAACACACCCTGAACATATCCTAAAAAGTTTTCCCGGTTTTCACCAGAGCCCGCAGCAAGGCAGGATGGACTTGGCTGCGGGGAACAAACAGGTTGCTACACCTGCCGTTGTTGCTTGTGGTGACAGTCAAAGTGCCGACAAGAGACCACAGGACAGGCTGAGGCATACCTGGGGACAGGCAGATGGTCTAGACGGGCAGCATTCTTATGTGCTCAGAGGACAGGCGTGAAGTCAGGGCAGGGCAGTTGGTAAACAGCAAAGTAGTCAAAAAGTATGGAAGTTCAGAACCGGGAATCATACAAAGAATAGCAACAATGTAGCAAACACTAGCAAGAGACACCACTAGGGGCTGCAAAGCGCAGGAACCAGAGGCAGAACACGGGGGTGGGGGGTACACTGAGAATGAGACCTTGCGTCAGAGGGATGATAGGGAGAGTGAGCATGGGCACATCCATGTTGTGGTGCACTGACTGTGGAACCCTCCATGGCTGGTAGGTAAGTATAAAGGCCCCCGAGTAGGTATATAGAATCCTAGCAGGTAGATATGTGGGGTTAAACAGTGTTATATATTATATATATATATTATTATATATATATAATATAACACTACCCCAGTGTTTTATATATATTTTTTATATAAAAATTAATATATAAATAATGTATATTTTTATGTATATACACATATACACACACACACATTTTTTATGTAACCAGATAAAACTTTAACGCATTAAATAATAATGCACTATAGGAATTAAAGGTGTTTCTCCCATAGGACTTGCAATGAGCATTTTTTTCAGACATTTTTCACTGTTACAAAGTAAAAAAATGGCAATTAAAAGAGAGCTTGAAATATATGTGCTTCCTCTGAGCTAAAAAAATAAACATTAAAAACGCATGTGAGATGGCTGTAAAACACTAATCAACATATAACATTAGATGGATTTATATGTAGCTTTCCATAGGAAGGACAGAATAACACATAATAAAAAAGTATTGTTTTATTTGAGTACAGAAACCTCCTGTGTAAATGGAGGAATTTGCAGCTTCTATTGTCTGTACCAGTTTTGCTTATGGGTGAAACCACTTGATTATGAAGACAGATTTTGAGGAGTCATATACTATAAGAACTAAGCTAAATACACTTGTTTTCTTATGGTCTGTCATCTTCACATCTAAGGTTGATTCAATAGGCTATCCTATCAATGATTCACATTAGTAAAGTAGTATCAGTAGGCACTATTACTCCATACTTCACTTCTCATGCGCATATATATATTGTGAGGGATCAGCGTCCAGAGCAGGTAGCAGGCTGGGCTTCCACAGACAGAGACAGTGACACACTGAGTAAAGTTCAAGCCCAGGCTGTCCCTGGGTTTATTTATGTGATAAACGGAAACAAAACACGGCCTAACTTAAAGGCATAAAAATAAAACAAAACCGCTGGGCTGAGCCTAACTATACACAAGACAGTCCTAAACTATCCCAGGGACACACTCAGGGGACCTGGAAAAGCTGCAAAGACACATAGCATATGCTACTTACAAATGGCTCCAGCAAACCCCAGCAGCCATGAAGGCCTGCAGACTCAGGCTTTATAGGCCTGGCACCAGCCTCACCTGGTGCTTGGAGTGGCAACCCACCCAGCTTTGACCACTCCAGAAAAGCCGACCCGGATAAAGGGGAAACTGGAACCGCTTATATTACATGTCAGTATCTACTGACACAAAACAAATGTCGGCTTCCTTCACCGAGCCCAGGCCACTCGGGACACGCATTGGTCCATACCTTTCCTAAGGCCGCATATAAACGCATTCTTGGGGAAATATACCTTCCCTCCACTACTCCCCTGTCACTTTCTCACATACCCCCCCCCTCTTTTTGAGCCTGTGGGGGTCGGACACACTTACCCACCAAACAATGTGTTCTTGACAGCGATCAGCGTTGCCCTGTAGTTTCCCTGCCCTTTATGCCCCACAGAGAAACTAAAATTTTGCAGTGTGAGGAACCATCTGGTGACTCTCGCATTTCCTCTTTAGTTGGGACATCCAAGTTAATGGAGGTGGTCTGTGATTACCCGAAAGTGGCGTCCTAACAAATAATACTTGAGGGATCCAGGGCCATTTGATGGCCAAACACCCCCTTTCCCAAAATTTACTTAGTTCCTCTCTGCGGGTGTGAGTTTCCTGCTTAAATACGTGACTGGATGCTCTTCACCGTCTCCCTCCGGGGAAAGTACTGCACCCAGTCCCACAACAGACGCATCGGTCTGTACAACAAATTCTCTCTTGAAGTTTGGGGTAATTAGGACTGGCCTTTTACACAGAGCCAGTTTTAAAAAATTGCCCTCTCCCCCTCCGGGTTCCAAGCGACCATGACACTCTTTACTATTTTTTGTCAGGTCTGTTAGGGGGGCTGCTAAAATCGCAAAGTTCGGAATAATAACCCTAAAACCTAAAAAAGGCCCTTACTTGCCTCTTTTTGTGGGTTGTGGCCAGCCCTGTACCCCTCCACCTTATTTACCTGCGGTTTTATTATGCCCCTACCTATTATAAAACCCCGGGTACCGGGCTTCTTCTAGACCCAAAGCGCATTTTTTGGGTTGGCTTTTAAACCCTGCTTCTCTAAGGGCGTTAAGTACTGCCTGTACCTTAGGTAGATGGCTGTCCCAGTCCTCGCTAAAGATTATGTCGTCTAGGTATGCTGATGCATAACGACGATGGGGTTTAAGGATGACATCCATTAACCTTTGGAAGGTGCTGGAGCCCCATGCAAGCCAAACGGGTAGGCAGACTTTATTGAAACAATCCATCTGGTGTGGCGAAAGCCGTTCTTTCTTTGGCCCTATCTGTCAGGGGGACCTTTTGCCAGTAGCCCTTAGTAAGATAAGCGTGGAGAAATATCTGGCATGACCCAGCCTCTCAATTAACTCGTCCACTCTCGGATTGGGTACGCGTCAAATTTGGAAACCTCTTTTCAGCTTCCGAAAATCATTACAGAAGCGTATGAGCCATCGGGGTTTTGGGATGAGTACAATTTGGGACTCGACCACTCGCTTCTGGATCCTCGATCACGCCAAGGCCCAAAACATTTTTCTTAACTCCTCAGATATTGCTCGCCTACGAGTTCTGGTACCAATAAGGTTTCAAGTTGACTTTTACTCCTGGCTCGGTGAACAATGTCATGCTTATGAGGTTTTAGTACGCCCGGGCAGTTTTTTGAGAACACACCCGTATCCTTTGGATGAAACTCCAGGGTCTCTGTTTTTTGGGATTTTGACAGGGACCTGACACACATATTTCCCGGGGTCACTTTATGAGGGTACCTCTGCAGCCGGGGTTCCCCCTGTCTTTCCAAGACTTAATTAATTTCACGTGGTAAATCTGTTCCGGCTTGCTTTCTCCCGGGCCGGTATACTTTATAATTAACATCTCCTACTTTCTTCAAGGATTTCATAGGGCCCTTGCCATTTGGCCATGTTTTACTTTCTACTAGGAATAACACCAAAAACCCATCCCGGGTTGAAGCTCCTTACTTTGGCCGACCTATTATACACACGGCTTTGAGTTTCCCTAGCCTGCTGAAAGATGTTCCCTGACTACAGGCATAACTCCCGAATCCTGTCTTGCATTTGGGAGATGTGTTCTATTACGCTCTGTGGGGTGTAGACTCTTGCTCCCAGGTTTTTTGGCAATGTCAAGAAGCCCCCGGGGGACGCCGCCCATAAACAAATAAAAAAGAGAAAACCCCGTGGAGACTGAGGAACCTCCGGACTGAGAACATTAGATAGGCAACAGACAGTCCAGCCCTTACCATCCTTACTGACCACCCTCTTTAACACACTCTTCAGGGTCTATTAAATCTTTCCACAAGACAGTAGTTTGGGATGGTATAAATGACGTGCCCCAAATGGCTTAATATTAAGGAGCTGGCATAAATCCTTGGGGGACCTTTGACATAAAGGGGGTCCCTTGATCAGTAAGAAACTCTTTTGGAATGCCAGTACGGGAAAACATATGGAACAAACTCCCTGGCAATAAGTTTTGAGGAGGTGTTCCTCAGAGGTATGGCCCCAGGATAACGTGTGGCGTAGTCCAACCACCACCGTATATATTGATGGCCCCGGGCAGACTTCACTAAAAGGGCCAACGAGGTCCATTGCGATCCTCTCATACGTACCTCTATTATAGGTAATGGCACAGGGGACTTTAATGGGGCATGGGAGCTGTTAGTTTGGGATCAGGGCAGGACTCACAGTACCGCTTTACATCCCATGCCCCCTGGCCAGAAGAACCTTTGGAGGATGCACTCCTTTGTCTTTTCGCTGCCCAGATGACCCCCTAGCACGTGCTTGTGTGCGAGGTCCAAAACCATTTTCCGAAAAGGGTGTGCACTACCAGCTGCTCCACCACCTCCAATGGACTTTGTCCCCCTGTACAAGAGCTCCTGGTTTATTGCCATGTGAGGAAACACGTATTCGCCCCCTGGGTATTGGGTTCCCCATTTATAACTTAACATTTTCCCTAGCTTTTCACTAGGGTGGGATCTCTGAGCTGAGCGGTCCCAATATTATCCGTGAGACCCCAAGGTCAGGCATAAACCGCCACATCCCCTTGGGTTCCTCGGTCTCACCCGCCAGAACCGCTAGGGGAAAAGTATCAGGTTTCTAGGGTCACCCCTACTGCCTGAGCCATGGCATCGGGGTCAAATGGTTCTGGATCAATAGCAGGGCATGCATTAACATCAGTACAGTTATTAACCACACATGCAACCTTCTTGTGCCACAAGTCCCAAAACAGGGGAAAATCCTCCCATAATACAGTATGCATTAGGGACCTCACCCCCCCCACTTCTGGAGGCCAGTCCACAAGAAGTCTCGAGTTTCACCAAGGTGTGGGGTAATCCTTGGTGTCCCCGTGGATGCACAGGACCCCTATCACTCGGGCCGGTGACTGAGTAGGGTTACTAAGCTGGCATGCACCAGGGTAACCAGGCTCCCAGAGTCTAGAAGAGCCTTTACAGGATAGTCATTGACTTTAATGTGACATAATTGCTGGTCAGTCTCTAACACAGTCTCTGCCGAGCAATGGCCTGGCGAACAGAGACCTCCGCCTGGCTGAGTCACATTCTATTGGCTCTCCTGTAAGGGGACAATTGGCCGCAATATGCCCAGGTTCAATGCCAGCACCTTATGCGGTCCCGATCTCCTTGAGTCTCTGGTCGAGACCGTACTGACCATTTGGGACCCAGTCTCTCCCCGATATGCTCACCTCCTGAGCCACTGCCTTAGGGGACATTTTTCACCCCCTTACACCTGGAACATTCTTATCGGAGGTTCCGGACGATTTGCTGTTCCCGGGGATGGATCGTCCAGGAGGAGCCATTGGAGGGAAATCCTTGGTGGGCCCTTTTACCTCTCAACGAGGCTTACGAGGTGCTCTGCATCCTTGGGGTTCCTTGTCCCACCCCCGCGCTGGATCTCCGGGGGCAAAGCTGCGAACAAACTTTTCCAGGACCACTTTCTCCACCATCTGCGCAGGCGTTAAACTCTTCTGGTGCAGCCACTTTTTCACCAGGTGAACCAGATTGTACATCTGTGAACATGATGGCACGTGGTCAGAGAAGGTCCAATTATGCACACGCCGGGCCGCACTTGGTGGTCACACCCAAGCGAGCCAGGATCTTGCCCTTTAATTTGACATACTCCTGGGCATCCTGCTCGCCAAGGTCAAAATATGCCTTTGGGGCTCCCAGTTAGAAAAAGGCGCCACAACTTCAGCCCACTGGGCCACTGGCAACTTCTCCCGCTCGGCCACTCTCTCGAAGACCCTAAGATAGGCCTCAACATCATCGGTAAGCGTCATTTTCTGCATAGATGACTGTACTTTCAGCAGTGCGGCGGGAAGCGAGTTTGGTGTCCTCTGCACACTTTGCGCCTGCCAGGACTTCTCTTGGAGCTGCTTGTTGATGTGCTGTGCTCCCGTAGGGCGAGACGGTTAGCCTCTATCAGCAGGGGTTGGTTTCTGCCCGGGCCCGCATGGCCTCTTCTTGCCCCCTTCTGCTGGTTTGCGGTCATCAAAATGGAGGCTACTGTTCGCTTGTATCAGCTGCTTCAGAAGCTCATCCATCTTGGCGGGCTTGGGCTGCTGCGCAGCCTGCCGCTTTTATCCAGGACATAAGGTTCTAGCACGATCCAGGACTTTTCCACTGTCGTCACCCTTAGCAACGAAACTGTTGTGTATGTCTCTTTAAGTCTGGGTGCCCGCATCCGAAGTCCATATGTGAGGGATCAGCGTCCAGAGCAGGTAGCAGGTGGGCTTCCACAGACAGAGACCCGTGACACACTGGTAAAATTCAAGTCCAGGGGTGTGCCTGGGTTTATTTATGTGATAAACGGAAACCCAAAAAACGGCCTTAACTTCAGGCATAAAACATAAACAAAACCTGCTCGGCTGAGCGCTAACTATACACAAGACAGTTTCCCAACTATACCAGGGAGACACTCAGTGACCCTGGAAAAGCTGCAAAGACACATAGCATATGCTACTTACAATATGGCTACCCGCAAACCACCAGCAGCCATGAAGGCCTGCAGACTCAGGCTTTATAGGCCCTGGCACCAGCCTCACCTGGTCGTGGGAGTTGGGGCCCCCCACCCAGCTCTTTGACCACTCCAGAAAAAACCGACCCGGATAAAGCGGGCTGGAAACCGCTTATATTACATGTCAGTATTATGACACAAAAAAATGTCGGCTTCCCCTTCACCGAGCCCAGGCCACTCGGCGACACGCACTGGCCATACCTTTCCTAAGGCGCCCTATGACAGCATTCTTGGGGAAATATACCTTCCTTTCCCCCTATCCCCCTGTCAAATGTCTCACAAATATTAATTATATATATTTTATATAATATATTATATATTTTATTATATATAAATATATATTATATATATATTTTGTTATATATATATTATATATATGTTTTGGGGTGTCTCACTAGCTTTAGATTTATGCATTCTTTCTCTTCTTCTTAGACTTTGGTTGGTTCTATAGCAGTGATTAGAGGATCAGCTCCGTATTCACAGCTCTCCTAATTGCTCTGTAGATAATCTCTCGTGTCATTGCAACTCAATAATAATTACTCTCCTTTGTTTGTTAGAGATACACTGTTCTCAAGCTGATGGTGTCCTGCGTGCTGACCTTTTTAGAGACCTCACTCTCTGCTCTCAAATAAGACAAAGCAGAGAGAGAAGGGGAGAGCAGGTCACCTAGAGAAACCTGTATGTACTCAGAGCAGATGAAATCTAATCTCAACCAAGCAAAATAAACAAAGCAATGTATATGGGAAAAAGTCTTTATTTACCATTACCTACATGATGAAAGTTAAACACCGTTAAGTTCTTATCGTTCAAGTCTATTATGTCCTTTGTCTAGTATTTATCAGAATAGGTGCTGACAGGAAGTACATTGAAAACAAGTTACTGATCCTAACCTAATGGTGACCAGGATTTATTTTTGATCATCTGTATGTTTAGAGCAGGTCTTCTAAAAATGTGAGGAGCACCCTGTTTTTTGTAAAGCGGTCATCAGTGGTGAGGCCCAGGCATTACCATATTATGTCTGGTGAGGTCTCATTAGAAAAAGATTTAATGTATAAGCACTGGTGCAGAGTATAGAGAGAGGGATGTACTTTGATTTTCATCACATCTGTGGTCAGTATATGTACTGACGAATTGCTTATCTCTGCTGCCCTGTTCTGTGTTGGGTATATCTTGCACAACCTTTCCTTTCATTAACTGGCTAATTAAGAAATAATTGTCAAGTGTGTATCCCGATACCCTTGCCTTATAGAGAGAGGGCAATTTATATGTGGCCTTTCTACTACATTTACTAATGGCGATTATTCCATTGTGATTTTCACTTACTGTTAGCACTGGCATTTCCTGTATGAGAAAGGACCTTCCTGATATCGCACCCTTTGTTTGTATAGTATTTCCTGGATATATCCAATCTCTGAGAATGTAAAAGTAGAAATACTTGCATAGATACTAGTAGATGTAATTATTTTTTAAATAATCCTCTTTAATGAGGTGTTCCTATTTCACACTTTGATGGCATATCCTTTCGCTATTTCATCAAAGTGTGATAGAAATGGGTGCCACCTCTGGGATCCCCACCTATCTCATGCTCTGTGCTCTATTCGGTTTCATGGGAGTTTCAATTGCAGCCAAACTCGCTACTCGTCTGGTCTCGGAACTCTAAGCATGAGATAGGAGCATTCCTTTGATTAGTTTTCCATTTAAATGCTAAACGTTAAAAATATATTTTGCACCTTACACACTATGAGAAAGCTTACTACTCAAAAAAACTCAAACCATGAAAACCATAATGACAAGTCACTGCATTGTGTAAATGGTGCCTTTGTGATGTAGGCTCATGTGGGGCAGTCTAAGGCTATGTTCACACGGCTTATTTCAGAACGTATTTACATCGGATTGCCGATCGTAAATACGTTCTGAAATCAGTTGAAAATCAGTTGCAAATAAGTGCCACTAAGTGTGGCACGTATTTGTAACTGATTTCCCGACGTATTCACAATCTCCCATCATTGAGGTGGTGAATCCGTCCGTAAATAATTGACATGCACATTGTTTTTTCCGTCCGGATTGCCGATCGTCAATCCGCGGCGGAAATCCGGCGGAAACTACGCCGTGTGTGAACGACGAGCCGTATTTTCTATTGAAATCAATAGAAAATAGGCTGTTGACTTGTTTCTGACTGATTTGCCGACGGATTGACGATCGTCAATCCGTCGGCAAATACGCGGCGAAATAAGCCGTGTGAACGAGGCCTAAGACTTTCTTATAGTATAAAATCCATTTGATAACAACTTGATAAAAATAATACTTTTGCCAAGTGTACAATATGAATGAGAACGAAGTACTAGCTTTACTTTTAAAACACTAGCTATTCCACTTCTGCATGCTAGTCCTGATTGGTACCTGACTTGGCTGATGCATAGTGCTCTCCTTGCCGTCTTCAGCATCATTGGCGGCCATCATTTCTGCTCAGAGTGAATTAACTTTTATCACTAGACAGCACCGAGGACCACTGGTCCTTAGTCCAGCGTAGATGCTCCCTCGCCCATGCAAGACAATTATGTCTGAGCCTGGTGGTGTGGTCAGTTTGTCCCGCACACAGACCACGCTGAAGTAAACAACAAAAATAGGCAGGATCCTTTTATCCAGGTTGTCGTGGAGAGCAGCCACAGTATTTAATAGGAAAAAACACCAACGGTGAAACTCCAGCGGCTAGGAAAGGAACAAAGCGGATGTTGTCTTCAGTCTATTAAAAATGTATACATTTTATTGACTCCAAATTAAAAAAAGCAGAGCATACAGCATATCAAAGACTATTTTAGCATCCACACTGACGTGTTCTGGAAAACCTGTCCTTACTACTCATGAGTAGTGATGAGTGATATAATCGAGAAAAGTTGAAATCGAGCAGATTTTCACCTTTATCGAGGTTCCAATACGATGTGATTTTTTTCGTTATAATCTTATAAATAATCGTTATTGCGGATTTGAATCGCGCCATTTTCACAGTTTCCTGTAATTTTTGCAGCCAGCCTATCAGCGCAGAGGAGGGTCAAGAATTTCACCAGTGGGGGGGTGTAGAGATCTCATTTGCTGCTAAAATCACATGACCCTGTTTTATGTCACTGCACTTCCTGCTCGGCACCATTAGCTTCCAAACTGTGAACAGAACGGATCGCTGTCTCCCTGCTTAGCTTTTATAAAGGCTGGCAGACATTATTTCCCAGCGTTTTAACCACTGAAAAGGCTCCTTGATAGATTATTAGGTTAGGGTACAGCAAGAGTAGGCAATTCTAATCAGTATTAGTCAGAGATTTGGATACAGCTGCAGTGCCCTGAACCGCTTGGTTCGGGGGGGGGGGGGGGCAGATTCTGCATCAGAAATATATCTCATATCAAATCACTGTGAGATACCACCCAATTTTATTTCTGCGTTGCCTGCCAGCAGTGTCTGAGGAGGGGGCCCTTGGTTGTGGGGTGAACTTCTGCATCAGACATACACTCACCGGCCACTTTATTAGGTACACCTGTCCAAATTTGCTCATTAACACTTAATTTCTAATCAAGCCCAATCACATGGCGGCAACTCAGTGCATTTAGGCATTTTAGACATGGTCAAGACAATCTCCTGCAGTTCAAACCGAGCATCAGTATGGGGAAAGAAAGGTGAATTTGAGTGCCTTTGAACGTGGCATGGTTGTTGGTGCCAGAAGGGGCCTGGTCTGAGTATTTCAGAAACTGCGATTTTCCTGGAATTTTCACGCACAACCATCTCTAGGGTTTACAGAGAATGGTCCGAAAAAGAAAAAACAACCAGTGAGCTGGCAGTCCTGTGGGCGGAAATGCCTTGTTGATCCCAGAGGTCAAAGGAGAATGGGCAGACTGGTTCGAGCTGATAGAAAGGCAACAGTGACTCAAATAGCCACCCGTTACAACCAAGGTAGGCAGAAGAGCATCTCTGAACGCACAGTACGGCGAACTTTGTGGCAGATGGGCTACAGCACAGAAGACCACACCGGGTTGCCACTCCTTTCAGCTAAAAAAACAGGAAACTGAGGCTCCAATTTGCCCAAGCTCATCGAATTGGGAACAGTGGGAAGATTGGGAAAAACGTGCTGGTCTGATAAAGTCTCGATTTCCTGCTGCGACATTCGGAAGGTAGGGTCAGAATTTGGCGTCAACAACATGAAAGCATGGATCCATCCTGCCTTGTATCAACGGTTTTAGGCTGGTGGTGGGTGGGGTCATGGTGTGGGGAATATTTTCTTGGGCACTCTTTGGGCCCCTTGGTACCAATTGAGCATCGTTGCAACACCTGTTGAATCTATGCCACGAAGAATTTGAGGCAGTTCTGAAGGCAAAGGGGGTCCACCCGTTACAGCAGGGTGTACCTAATAAAAGTGGGGCCCTGAGTGTATAAACTCATATCAAATCACTGTGAGGTAGCACCCTATTTTATTTCTGATTTGCTCTGCGTTGCCTGCCTGCAGTGTCTGAGGGGGGAGAGGGGCCCTTGGTTGTGGGATGAACTTCTGCATCAGACATATATCTCATATCAAAACACTGTGAGATAGCACCCTATTTTATTTCTGCATTGCCCTGCACTGCCTGCAAGCAGTGTCTGAGGAGGGGGGGGCCCTTTGTTGTGGTGGGGAACTTCTTTCATCATACACAGGTACGTTATCATCTTCATAAGAATCACTGTTCTATAGAGTTTATTCTATTTGTACTCCTGGTTGTCAGAAAACACCACATATACTAGGTCTTCCTTAGAAAATATTTCTATTTCTATCCGTGCTTGTCAGAAAAGACTGCATGTCTTAGACAATCCGTAGAAAAATATTCTATTTGTTTCTCCTGGTTTGGGAGTTGTGGGAAAAGACCACATTTATTCCATATTCCGTAGAAAATATTTCTATTTCTATCCGTGCTTGTCAGTTGTCCGAAAAGACCGCAGTTCTTAGATAATCTGTAGAAAAAAGTCAACTGTTAGTCCTACTTGGCAGTTGTAAATCTCAGGGACTGAAGGAAGAACACTGTTGATTTGGTGTTACGGTTCTTCCACAAGACCCCCTAGTTGGCAGTTGGAAATTAGAGAGATTTAAGAACACCTGTGATTTGCTGTCTTTGCAGTACAGTTTTTCAATAAGAGACTGTGAAAAAAATCTTCTAGACCTTTTTAATATTTATCTTTCTGAACATGGAGCGAACTACAGGTGGTAAGCGAGCAAAGAGGGGGGTAGCACGTGGAGCTAAAGGTACGAGAGAAGGCGCCCATGTCAACCCATGTACAGACCACTGTGGATAATCCATGTTCTGAAGAGCTCTTGGATGACACAATGCGGTTGGGGTCAGAAGGCATTTCAAAAAATCAAGAGGCCAAAGAGGATGATTTTGTCTGCTCTGACACCCAATCGCTGATGCTGTCACAGGAGAAGGAAGCTGGTCAGTCAGCACAAATCCTGAGCGGTCGTCAACGCCTTGCAGTGCCTGTGGCTTCAGCCCACAGCTTCAGGATGTAGACATTGTGGATCCAATGTGGTCTTTTCTGCAGCATTTGCTTGCGAGTGCCTCATCAGTATACGAGGAGGAAGATGATGGGATAGTGTCGGTATGGGTCCGGCCTCAGTAAGGGAGAGGGCGGTCGCACAAGTCCGCTGACATTAATCCGCCAGCCATGGTCAGTGGTGGCAACGGAAACACCGCTACTATGTTATCGCCGTCGAAGAGGTGCAGGAACTGTGAAGCCTGGGCCTTTTTCGATCAAGCCTCAGATTCACCGATCGACGTCATATGCCGGATTTGCCGTCAACGTGTCAGTAGAGGGAACAATCTAAAGTGTTTAACCACCACGAACATGAATAGGCACATGCATCTAAAGCAAGAGGAGTCACTTGGAGAAAAAAGGCCACACAGGTCCTGGGCTTCCAACCCACTGTGACACCCTCTGTCTACTCCTCCTCCTCCGCCACTTCCAAGACCAAGCGTTCCTCTGCTGCTCATGTCCCGCAGTGGCATGAGCAAGGATCAGCCCCAGTGCCACACACCGTTGCCCGATTACTACCACCACCACCACTACCCTCTCTCTTTCCACCAGTTTGACCTGCATGCCGTACAGCGGCCAGCCTTCTGTGTACCAGGTGTGGGAATAGAAGAAACTCTTTCACCCCCAGACAAAAGCATTTCCAGGCTCTTGGCCTTGGAAATGTTGCCTTTCCGACTGGCGGACACAGAGCCTTACTCGCCGTCAGATCAAGAAGGTACGACAGTTTCCCAACTTTATAGGTCTTCGTTAGGCGGTGGTTCGGGGCTCAGGGCTGGTGCAGGGCGGTGCTTCAGCTCTAAAGGTACAGCATCTGAGGCTAGTCAGGGCTGTGTTGATGATGAGGACGCAGAGGAGGAGAATGAGGCATGGCTGGACACCAACAGTACCAATGTCCCTGTGTTGGAAAGAGGTTGGCACAGATTTGAGGCGGAGGAGGAAGCCGAGGAAGATCTGTTCAGTACTCCTCGACCCCAAGGCTTGGGAAATCCTGGCTGCATCTCTCACATGAGTGCTTGGATACTCCATTTCCTCCAACATGATCCACGCATCAAGGCCATCAAAATGAACAGCAGTTACTGGGTGGCCACCCTCCTTGATCCACGTTACAAAGCGAAAGTCAGCACTTTCCTTCCACCCACACAAATTGACAGTAGAATGCAGGAATTTGAGACCGTGCTCATTGATCAACTCGAGACATCTGTTGCGTCTGCTTCACGTTCTAATGTCACGGTGGAACAACGTCAGCAACGTGACAGCAGTAGAGTGGCAAGTAGCCGTAGCAGCAGCAGCAGGCATTGTGGCAGAAGCCTAATGGGTGACCTCTGGCAATCCTTATTTACCACCTCACCAACGCCTGTAATGCAGGGCACAAATCAGACACACAGAGACCGCCTTAAGATCATGGTCCACGACTATCTGCGGCTCAAAACCTATGTTTTTGGACATGTTCCGGACCCAATCGATTTCTGGCTGACCAAAATGGATGAATGGCCCAGCAGCCAGTGTCATCTCGGAGCGAACCTTCAGCACAGCTGGAGGAGTGATAACAGACAAACATATCTGGATTTCCCCTGAGAATGTGGATCGTTTGACTTTTATCAAGATGAATCAGGCGTTGATCTCTGATGATTTTGTTGCCCCAGTTGCCGGGATCGCCGATTAGTAGCCGGTCTACTTCACATTCCTCTTGAAAAAGAAATGGTCCTCTTGAAAAAAATTTTTTTTAAATGTTCATTTCTTACTGCTAATTGTATTCAGAGTGTCCAAAAGGTCATTTTGCTGGTTTGGCGGTTAGGAGACTGTAAAAGACACCAATAGTACAAGTTTTGTTGAAAAAAACCTTATTCCAATTACTCATTTCTTCATGAAAATTTTAAGCAGTGTCAATGGTTTTGGGGTCATGGTGCTGTAAAAAACAGCTATAATCCAGGTCCTATTGTAAAAAATGTTGTTTCTAACAGGCATTTCTTCTTCACAATTTTTAAGAGTGTCCGAAAGGTCTTTTTTCCAGCTTTTGGGGTCAGGGTGCTGTTAAAAAACAGCTATAATCCAGGTTCTATTGTAAAAAAATTTTTTTTAAAAAAAAAATAAAAAACTATTTTATTCTTGCTAATTTTGAGTGTTTCAAATGTCATTTTTGCTGCTTTTGGGGTCATGCAGCTGGAAAAGGCAGCGATATTCAAGTATTCAAAAGTCTTGTTTCAATTCATTTCTTCCTGCAATTTATCTCTGTGTCCATAAGGGAATTTCTGCTGGTTTTGGGGTCAGGCTACTGTCAAAGGGGTGCCAGGGATGCAAATAGGGCAATACTCCGATCAGTGGCCATCTGCCTTTGTCAACATACAGGCGCATCTACAAGAAGGGCGACACTGTGCACATTAAGGGTATGGGCATCAAAGAAAAAGGCATGCCACAGAGAGGAAGAAAATGGAAGCCAAGGAAAAGGGCCTTCTGAGGAAGGCTCGAGGTCTTAGCTCACACTTCCTGCATTCGCACACTGTTTCAGCCCGACTGGCAGCGATGCTGCGTCATCTGGACCTCCCTGTCAATCGTCTTCATTTCTTCGTGCAAATTTTATTGTGAGTGTGTATAAGGGCATTTTGTCTGGTATTAAGGTCATGCTGCATTAAAAGAAAGCGAACGTCAATGTCCTATTCAGAAAACTATTGTTTGAAATATTAATTTCTTCTGGCGATTTTTATTCTGGTGGTCAGTAAGGGCATTTTTGCTAGTTTGTTGGTCAGGTCACTGTAAAAGACACCAATAGTAAAGGTCGTATTGAAAAAAAGCTTAATTCACATACTCTTTTATTCTTGCCAATTTTATTGAGTCCCTGTCAACCGTCTTCATTTCTTCATGTAAATTTTATTGGGAGTGTGCATAAGGGCATTTTGTCTGGTATTAAGGTCATGCTGCTTTAAAAGAAAGCGATACTCAATGCCCTATTCAGAAAACTTGTGTTTGAAATAATAATTTCTTCGGGCGATTTTTTATTCTGATGGTCAGTAAGGGCATTTTTGCTGGTTTGGTGGTCAGGTCACTATAAAATACACCAATAGTAAAGGTTGTATTGAAAAAAAGCTTATTTCACATACTGATTTCAAATTTCACATGCCTCAAGGCAATCAAATTGGCCAGCGGTTACTAGGTGTCCACCCTCCTTGATCCACGTTCCAAATCAAAAGTCAACAAATTCCTTCAACCCACTTAATTTGACAATAGAATGCAGGAATTTGAGACAGGGCTCATTGACCAACTGGAGACATCTATTGCGTCGTCTTCACATTCTAATGTCACTGTGGAACAACGTCAGCAACATGACAGCAGTAGAATGGCAAATAGCTGTAGCAGCAGCACTGGAAAAAATCTTGTTTGAAATAGTCAATTCTGACGGTCCATAAGGGCATCTGTGCGGGTTTTGGGAACAGGCTGCGGTAAAGGACAGGGATAGTCAATGTCCTGTTCACTAAAATAGTGGTTCAAATACTTATTTCTTCCGGCACTTTTTATTCTGACGGTCCATAAGGGCATCTGTGCGGGTTTTGGGAACAGGCTGCGGTAAAGGACAGGGATAGTCAATGTCCTGTTCACTAAAAAAGGGTTCAAATACTTATTTTTCCCCGGGACTTTTTTTTCTGAGGGTCCCTCAGGGCATCTGTGTGGCTTTTGGGTCATGCGCGTAAAAGAAACCAAAAGTAAGGTCTTATTGAAAAAAAAGCTTTTTTCAACGCTTCAAGGCCCTCAAATGAAACGGTTCCATAAGGGCATCCTTTTGCAGCGTTTTCAGCAACAATTGCAGGGAAATGCAGGGATTTTGACACTTTGCAAGACATCTGTTGCGTCTTCTTCACGTTCTAATGTCATGGTGGAACAACGACAGCAACGTGCCAGCAGTAGAATGGCAAGTAGCCGTAGCAGCAGCAGCATTGGAAAAATTGTTTTTTAAAATAGTCAATTTCTTATTGGGAATTTTTATTCTGAGGGTCCATAAGGACATTTTTGCTGGTTTTGGGGTCAGGCTACTTTAAAATGGATGCTAGGGGTGCCAATAGGGCAGTATTCCTGTCAGGGGCCCTAATCGAAAAGGGGCCCGGTGATATGTTAAAAATAGGAAGTAGTAGTGCCCCATTTGATTTAGCTGCATGTGGCCATGAAACAGTTATTAGATGACCGACAGCAGCCCTGGCTCTCACCGCACCCACTCTAACTACGGCCCTGCCAGCTGAACCTCCGTGTTCCCCGTTGGGATGTCCTTGCTGCCACCACATATATGACAAGTTCTTGGTCCCTAGTGCAAAAAGTGATAGGGTCTACTGCCAGTTACCATGTGCCATTTCCAATACCGGTGTTTTCCTTTGTGTCAAAGGGGCCCCGTAGCAGCTGCTACCACTTTACCTGCTGTGGCTACAGTTAGCCATTGAACGGAATGAATTATTTTAGCCTGTGATTTTTTTTTCTTTGACTCCTATAGCCTAATTGTCTTGACTAAGATGTACCACGTATCCAGTTTGCTGTTGTGGATGTTAATTCCAGCTTCTCCTCACCTATTTCGGTGTAAACATGAACCTGGTCTTCCTCTCCCATAGACTTTAATGGGAATCGACGATTAATCGTTATTCATAGTTCATAGTTTGTAAGGCCGAAAAAAGATGAGACGTCCATCCAGTTCAGCCTGTTGTGCTAAGGTGTTGATCCAGAGGAAGGCAAAAAACCCCAATGAGGTAGAAGCCAATTATCCTCATTTTACGGAAAAATTCCTTCCCGACTGCAATCTGGCAATCGGAAAAATCCCTGGATCAATGACCCCTCTCCAGAGTCCTAGACACTATAACTTGTTATATTATTACGCTCCAGAAATGCATCCAAACCCTTTTTGAACTCTGTTAGTGAATTCACCATGACAATTTCCTTTGGCAGAGAGTTCCACAGTCCCACTGCTCTTACAGTAAAGAATCCCTTTCTATGTTTATGTAGAAACTTCCGTTCCACCAAGACGTAGAGGATGCCCCCTTGTTCTAGATACAGCCCTGGGTATAAATAAATCTGGGGAGAGATCTCTATATTGACCTTTGATGTATTTAAACAAATTTATTATGTCCCCCCGAAGCCTTCTTTTCTCTAAACTAATTAACCCTAGTCTTGCTAATCTTTCTGGGTATAGTAGTCTACCCAGTCCTTTTATTATTTTTGTTGCCCGCCTTTTTACCTGTTCAAGCTTTTTAATTTGTTTTTTCCTGTGCCCTGGTGACCAAAACTGAACACAAAATTCCATTTTTGGGGGTTAACCAGTACTTTGTAAAAGGGGAAAGAATAAGGGTTTTCCCCACCCATGTCCCCTCTCCCCCCTTTTTTAATGCACCCCATAAATCCAATTCCCTTTGGGCAGCTGCTGTTTTACTCTGGTGTACAATTAATTTACTGTCCACCGGGAAATTAAAAAACCCCTTTCCCCCATGCCCATTTTTTCCCCCAGCCTTTTTCCATTAAAAAATGTATCATGTAAGGGAAAATTTTTTTTTTTCCCCATGTGCATAACCTTGCATTTTACCCTGTTTTAAAACCCCCAAATTTTCCATTTCCCTGTTTCAGGCCCCCCAACTTACCCAGACCCCTTTTGTAATAACACATTATCCTCTTTTGGGTTTTTGTTACTTTACAGAGCTTTGTATCCGACGCAAAGATCGATTTTTCTACTGTGTAATCCCTGTGAAAATTTTCATTAATGAAAATGTTAAAGAGGATGGGGGCCAAAATTTAACGACCCTTTTGGAAACCCCCACTAAACAGCAATCCAGTCTGAGTATTTTACCTTTAATTACTCCCCCTTTGTTTTCTTTCATTGAGCCAGTTGCTTACCCCCCTTGCAACATTTTCCCCCAGCCCCAAGGGCTTTCCCCCTCATTTTTTTTAAACCAAACCCCTTTTATGTGGCACAGTTCAAATGCTTTAGAAAAATCAAGTTTATATAAACATCTAGTGCCTCCCCCCCGACCCTTTTTCTAGCACTGACTTCCTCATAGAAGCTGTTTGGGGATTACCCAACGGGGCCCCGGGATCCTTCAAAAAACCCTTTGCTGGAACGGGTTATACATTTATTTTCAGTGATATACTCCAGGAAAGTATCTCGGAAAAAACCCTTTTTAATTTTTTTTAACCTAAAACAGAGGTTAAACTTACCGGCCTATAGTTTCCGGGAACCCTTTTTTTGGGCCCCCTTTTTGAATTTTGGGCACCACATTTGCTATGCCCCAAAACCTTTGGGGGACATACCCCGTTATTAGACACCCAAAAAATTTTTAAGGGAATAGGGTCCTATCAAAGAAAAATCAAAAAAACTCCCTTGGGACAACGTGGTTTTATGCCATCGGACCTGGGGTTTTGTTTTTTTAATCTTTTAAGACGGAGCTGCATTCTTCCTGGGTTAGACAAGAAATTTTTAAAGTTGGAGTTTCCCCTCACCCCCTTTTGTTTAAACGGGAAGCTCACCCTCCCGGTTTAAAAAAAGGGGTGGAGAAAAAAATTTGTTTAAAATGGGGTTTTGTTTTTTTCTCATCGCCCTTTTACTGTCTCCCCCCTCAGAAATTTTTTAAAGGGGCCAAAATTTTTTCTTTTTTTAATCTTTTTACAAATTTTTTTTTTAAAAAAAAAATTTTGGGGTTATTTTTTATTTCTGTGCGATATTTTCCTTTCCGTCTCCAGCTTTTGTTCCTTTATCTTTTTTTTTAAAACACTTTTTTTTTTTTCTTTACTTTAGCCCCCTTTTTAAATACCTCCTGTTTTATTGGGGTAAAAAACGCTTTCTTTTGTTTTTTTTTGCCTCTTTTTACATCCCTTTTGCCCAACTTGGGGTTTTTTTTTCCTTTTTCCCTTAATTATTTTTATTACCAAAAGGGTTTATGTCCCTTTCTCACAGGGTTTAGCCAAGGATTTTTTTAAAAAAATTTTTCCCTTTTTATTATTTTTTCGGGCCTTTTTAAAACCCAAAATTGTCCCATTTCAATAAGTTTAGGGCCTCTGTAAGCAAAATTAAAATTTAAACCCTTAAAAAAAAAAATTTGTTTTTTTTGGGGCCCTCCTTGCCCAAAAAAAATCTATTGAAGGAAAAAACGGAAATTTATTATATTATGATCACATTTTTAGGGGGCCCCTAAACCCTAAACCCTTTGTTACTCGTCGGGGTTCTATTAGCCCAATTTTAAGTAAAAGGGGCCCTTTCCTCTAGTGGGTTTCTTGCCCATTTGGCAAAGGTAATTATAAATTAATTATTGAAAAAAAACCTGTTTCCTTTATGAGAGCTACAGGTTTCAGTTCCCCAATTGATTTCTGGATAGTAAAGTCGCCCTTAAAAAATAACCTAAACCCTGATTAGCCCCCATCTATTTGCCTGGGGGTTACACTTCCATGGGTTTCTGTTTTATTGGGGGCCCCTTATAAGACCCCTATTAGTATTATTTTGTTATTGTTACCCCAATGTTTATTTACCCAAAAATGATTCCCCCATGTTCATTCCCTGTACCTTATTTTTCCCGCGGGTTTTGGGTTTCAGACAGGTTTTTAAACCATAGAGCCCTTTACCCCACCCCCCCCCGGGTCTTTACAACCCTTTCAAAATAGACTGAAACCCATGAAAAGGTTAAACCGCCCCCCATCGTAGCTCTGGCCAGCCATGTCCCCATTTAAACTACACCATGTCTATTTTTTTTTTTAAATTTAAATTTTAATTCTAGTTCATTTGTTTTTTGGTTTCAGACTCCGGGTTTTTGGGGTTGGCATGAAAATTTAGAAAATTTTTCAGTTTTTATTCCTTTCCCCCGATTTTTTTAACTATTGTAAAAACCCCCTCCCCCACTCCACCCCATGTTTTTTTCCCAAATTTTCCCAGCTCCCCCTATCTTCACTATTTTGGTTGTTTTAAAAAGTGTAGTTACCTTCCCCCCCCCGTTTCCCCAGTTTTAAAAATTTTTCCCCAAATTCCTGGCCATTTTGTCCCCCCCAAAACAGCGCACCCTCCCCCATTTAGGTTTCAGGCCCAATTTATTATTGAATCTCGTACTCGGCCCCAACGGATAATTCCCAAAAAACGGGGAATCGGCAAAGATAATGGGTAATTTTAATAATCGCTCATAAATTTCTCATGAAAGGTTTTGCTGTAAAGCTCTCCCTTTTTTTAATTTTTGGGGTTCAAAAAAAATGTTTAAAAAGGGGCTTTTTAAAACGACATCCCCCTTTGTTCCTTTCCGGGTTTCTGGAGTTTTCTCACCCTTGGTGTTTTTTTCCAAAGCAGATGTAAACCAATTAAGAAAAAATCTGCCCTGACAAATTTGGTGCCTTTTACCCCCCCTTAAAAAGTTTCTGGAGGTTTTTAAAGGGATTTTCCTTAAACCCGGTTTCCCCAAAGGGATTGTTTACAATAAAAACAAATCATCGTGGATTAAGTAACAAAGGACGTCCCTTTTCCTTTCGGGAAAATTTCCCGTTCTCTCTATCTCTTTTTTCCAAAAAATGCTGATGACTCCCCCTGTGAAAACGCTGAACCCAGTGTTCCCACTTTCCCTTGAGAGCATTCCCCTTTAAGCCCTTGGGAAAAGGGGAGATACGAAAGAACAAAATTTTTAAGGGGTTGCTTGGGCTCCCCCGGGTGCCAAAAAAGGGAAAAACCCTTTATGTAAAGGTTTTTTAAAAATTAAATTTTAAATTGATCCTCTAAATTTATGGGTGATTTATTGATAAAAAAACCGGTTTTTTAAATTTACCCATTTTTTAAAAGGGGTTGTCCTTTGCTAAAAATGATTTGGGTTTAATTTTAAAATTTTTTAAAAAACAAGCAAACTTTTTCAATATTTGTTCCCCCTTTTTCAAATGTTTCCAACTGATTTTGGTAAGCCCTGTTTGATTACAAAATCAGTCCTCAAATTTCAATAGCGAAAAACCGACCGACCCGTTGATCCCCTTTTCTTTCTGGCTGATAGGTCTAAAAGGAAATCAACAAAATTTTAAGGGCAGGGCGGGCAAAGCCCCCCCGCACAGAAAGGGCCCCCTGGGTGGGAGGGGGACTCTGGCGTCTGTGTCCTTTGCTGCCTGGATTAAATCCTGTGTGTGGGTGCTTCCTCCTGCCCCTCTACACAAAATAGATGTTAAAAAGCAATTTTACCCGTCTGTTAAATATAAATCAGATAAAGTCTTTGGAACTGTGAAATATATAATCCTATAGAGATCAGGGATGTGAATACTTTAAAAGTTTTCCCCGTTTTTAGTGAGACATCCTAGTATTGAAACACTGCCCTTGGGTTTTTGCCCGGAGATGTGGGAAATTGTAAGTAAGCAGGGGTATAGGGGAAAACATGGATCCTCTTTTCTCTATAGCAACCCCACTTCAACCCTTCCCCCTACACCAAAAGATCCCCCTCTCCGGGGAACAAAACTAGCAGGCACAAACAGGGTGAAAATCTGGCAGCAAACCCCCCCCCCCCCCCTGTTTTAGGAAGTTTCGTAGCTGCCCGGGGTGTGATGGGGGGGGGGAGGGGGGGGCAAAGAGGGGGAAAAAAACCAAGAAGGCCCCGGGCCCCTCAAATTCAACTTTCCAGGGACCCCAAAAAAAGGCTTAAAGCTTTGTAATGAGACAACCCCCTTTAAACTCCTTGTTAGAGATCAGCAAGTTTGGGGCAAAAAGAAAATGAAACACTGAAAATTGGAACTTAAAACCCCTTTTAAAGTTGGAAAGGGTTCCACCCCTTTTTTCATTTAAAAAATTTTTGCAAAAAAATTTTTTTGTTTTTCCTTAATTTTTAAACCCAAAACAAACCCAACTTGAAGAAACTTGTTTGCGAAAAATTTCCCCAAAGAGTCAAAAGTGGTGGCACTTTAGATTTTTTATGTGTAATTTAAAAAAGAAAAACAAACCCTTTGGGCCCTGGTTTTACATTGCATTTTTGCTGTTTCCTTTTTTCCGGGGCCCCGTTTGGGAGAACGAAAAACGGAAAGAAACTGATTTTGTATTAATTTATTTTAGAGTTTTTAAAACTCCTGTATGGGTTTATTTTTTCTCTTTTCTTCAGGTTAAACCATTTTTTTTTGAAAAAGAAAAATTTTTTGCCCCAATTTGACGTTATTTTTTCCAGTCAAAAAAAAAAAAAATTGGGTGTTCCCGACGGACAGGACCCCCTTCAAATTTTTTTTTTTTTTTAACATTGAAGTCAATGGTGAACAGATACATACTGATAGTTATTAGTTTTTACATCAGTTAACAGATCTTTTTTTTTTTTTTTAACCTAATTTTTGTTTACAGTCAAAACTGCGATTAGGTAAAATTATCGGTCCCCCCGGACAAAATTACCCGATTTTGGGACCAACTGCCCATGTCCGATCTTCATGACTTTTTAAACCCGATTACCTTAAAGTCAATAGGACAGAAACCAGGTTATTTTTTACCCCAAACAGTGAGGGAACTGGAATTTAAATCCACAACATAAACGATATGTGTACATCTTGGAAAACAAGGGGGTTTAAAATAAAAACATTACAGGGTAAAATAATTCATTCCATTTAAAAGGCAAAAATGAAAAAATGGGGGCGCGTAGCCACAAAGGGACAGCGGTACAAGCTACGGGGCCCCTTTGTCACAAAACAAGACACCGGTATTGAAATGGCAATGGAACGGGAGGAGACCCCTATCACTTTTTGCACCAGGGTCCACCAACTTGTCATATATGTGGTGGCAGCAAGAACATGCCAAAGGGGAACACGGAGGTTCAGCTGGCAGGGTCGTACTTAGAGGGCTGCGGTGAGAGCCAGGGCTGCCGTCAGTCATCTAATAACCGTTTCATGACCACATGCAGCTAAATCAAATGGGGCGCCGAACCATTACTATTTACTATTTTTAACATATCACCGGGCCCCTTTTTGATTAGGGCCCCTGACAGGAATACTGCCCTATTGGCACCCTTGGCATCCAAGGTAGCCTGACCCCAAAACCAGCAATTATACCCTTATGGACCATCAGAATAAAAATTCACAATAAGAAATTGACTATTTTACAAAACAATTTTTCCAAGGCTGCTGCTATGGCAACTTGCCATTCTACTGCTGGCATGTTGCTGACGTCGTTCCATCGGGACATTAGAAGGTGAAGAAGACGCAACAGATGGCTTCAGTTGGTCAACGAGGCCTGTCTCAAATTCCTGCATTCTCCTGTCAAACTAAGTGGGTTGAAGGAAATTGCTCACCTTTGATTTGGAACGTGGATCAAGGAGGGTGGACACCCATTAACCGCTATTCAATTTGATTGCCTTGAGGCATGTGAAATTTGAAATCAGTATGTGAAATAAGCTTTTTTTGTAATACGGCCTTTACTATTGGTGTCTTTTACAGTGACCTGACCACTAAACCAGCAAAAATGCCGTTACTGACCATCGGAATAAAAATCGCCAGAAGAAATTAATATTTCAAACAAGAGTTTGCTGAATAGGACATTTACTATTGCGGTCTTTTAAAACAGTATGACCCTAATACCAGAAAAAAAGCTCTTATGCACACTCGCAATAAAATTTGCACGAAGAAATGAAGACGGTTGACGGGGAGGTCCAGATGATGCAGCAACGCTGACAGTTGGGCCGAAGCAGTGTGCGAATGTCGGAAGTGTGAGCTAAGACCTCGAGCCTTCCTCAAAAGACAGTCAAGACCTGGGTAGCGCTTGAGAAATTTCTGCCCATACGAGAGCGCTTGCCCCTCCATATGAAATTCGAAAAAGTCTGAGGTAGCTCCATTACATCCTTTATGCTTAAGCAACAATGGAATATTTTGCAATGGATATTGTCACATAAACTCGTCATGAATGGCCTCAAGGAGTTCAGGTTCCTTTCCGTGACTGCGGACGAAGTGAGCTTCACTTGGAAATGCTGGTTGATGCTGGATGTTTTCCTGGACGCGCTGGAGGAAACTCTTTCTGCTCTTGGGGTGGCGATTGGCGAATGAATGTGCTCCACACAAATGTTGATTCTTGTGGCAAGGATTTTACCATTGATGTGCTTGTTAACAAATATACCAACAGCATGCTGTTTAACATTTTAGATCCTGGCAGTATTGCCATGATAGCATTTAGGTGGCATGCCTTTTTCTATGGTGCCCATACCCTTAACGTGCATAATGTCGCCTTTTTTGTAGATGTGCATATATGTTGAGAAAGGCAGAGGGCCACTGTCCAGAGTACTGCCCTATTTGCACCCCTGGCACCCCTTTGACAGTAGCCTGACCCCAAAACCAGCAGAAATGTCCTTATGGACACAGAGAATATAATTAGCAGGAAGAAATGAGTATTTGAAACAAGATTTATTTGAATAGAACCTTGAGTATTGCTGTCTTTTCCCCAGCTGAGCCCCCAAAAGCAGCAAAAAAGACCTTTTGATACAAAATTTAGCAAGAATAAACATTTTTAAAAAAAAAAATTTTTGGAAGGGTCTGGTTATAGCTTTTTTTTTTTTACAGCACCTACCCCAAAAGGGGGAAAAAATACCTTTCAAACACTCTTAAAAATTGTGACGAAAAAATGTCTGTTAGAAACAATTTTTTTTACCAAAGGACCTGGATTATAGCTGTGTTTTACAGCACCATGACCCCATAACCATTGACACTGCTTTACATTTTCATGAAGAAACGAGTAATTGGAATAAGTTTTTTTTAAACAAACTTTGTACTATTGGGTCTTTTACATCTCCAAAACCGAAAATCCGAAAAATGACTTTGGGACACCTGAAAACAATTTGCATTAAGAAAGAGAAATTTAAAAAAAAATTCATAAAAAAGACCATTTTTTTTGAAGGGGAAGGGAAAAAACCCCGGGCACTATTCGGTCCCTCGGAAACTGAGGCAACAACTCATAAGATCCAACCTGATTCTCTTTATAAAATCAAAACATCCACAAATCTCATGGAAAGCCGGATACGTTTTCTGATCACTCCCCGTGGAAGGTGCCCGGTGGTGGGTGTGGGAGGAAAATTAGGGGGCCGACAACAGGCCCTTATATTTGGATCCCAAAATCATTTCCGGAACAGGTCCCAAAAAAAGCGTAAGGCAATCTTTTAAAGGGGGCTCTTTGGCTGATTTGTGCCCGCATTAAGGGTTTGGGGAGGTGATTATAAATAAATTGCCAGATCCCCATTAGGCCCTTTTTGCCACAAAGCCCGCTTCTTTCTGCTACGGCTACTTGCCACTCTACGCTGTCACGTTTCACGTTGTTCCACCGTAATTAAACGTGAAGCAACGAACAAATGTCTCATTCATCAATGACATGGTCTCCAAAATTTCCTCATTCTTCTTTAAATTTTTGGGGGGTGGGAAAGGGCAATCTGACTTTTGCTTTGAACGGATCAAGAAGGGGACCACCAATTAACTGCTGTTCATTTGAGGCCCTTTATGCGTGGGTCATTTGGAGAAAAAGGAGCATCCAAACCTCATGTAAGTTTTCAGCCAGGATTTCCCAAACTTCGGGTCGGGGCACAAACATACTTCCCCCGTCTTCCTCCCTGCCCCAAACCTGCCACCTCTTTCCAAGGCAAGACATCTGACCGTCGGTGTCCAGCTATGCCCTCCTCCTCCCCATGAACACAGCTCTGACTTGCCTCAATCTTACCCGAGACTGGTGCCGCCCTGCACCACCTGCCCCCCCAACCACCGCCTAACGAACCAAAAAAATTGGGAAACTGCGGGCCCCTTTTTGATCTGGGTAGAAGGGCCCGTGTCCGCATCTTTGTCCGCCAGTCGGAAAGGCAACATTTCCAAGGGGCCCAAAAACCGGGAATGCCAATTGGGTTTTTTTTTTGGGGGAAAGCATTTTTTCGCCCCCCCCCTGGTACACAAAGGCTGGCTGCTAGGCTTGCCGCGAAAAGGTGTGCGTCAAACTGGTGAAGGGGAAAAGGGGGAGGCTGTGTCTCTGGGGGTGGGAAAAGCGCATGGGGTGTGGCCTGGGGCTGACCCTTGCTCACTGTTTGCGGGAAAATGGGCAAAAGAGGAACGCTTTGGCTTTGGAAAATCGGGGGGGGAACAGAGGGGTGCACAGTGGTTGGGGAAACCCCGGGTTGGGGGCCTTTTTTTTTCCAAGTGACTCCTCTTTCTTTAGATGCATGTGCCATTCATTTTTAGTGGTTAAACATTTTGATTCTTTCTCTACGGGGGCGTTGACGGCAAACCCGGGTATGACTCGCACGAATCTGAGGGTTTATCGAAAAGGCACAGGCTTCACAGGTCCTGGACCTCTTACGGTGATAACCTATAGCAGGTTTCCGTTCCCACCACTGACCATGGCTGGGGATTAATTCAGCGGACTTGTGCACCGCCCCTCCCTTTTTGAGGGGGGACCCTACTACACACCCCCTCAAACTTCCTCCTCGTAACTGATGAGCCTTTTCAACAAATGCTTCAGAAAAGACTACATTGGATCCACAATGTCATTACCAACATCATCATCATCACAGGTGACTTCCTTGTCCGGACAGTTACCCCCTCGAATGTACAGCGCCCTGGAATCAATGGCGCTTTAAAATAAATAATAATAATAATCCTGAAGCTGCGGGCTAAAAGCCACAGGCACTGCAAGGCGTTGCCGAACGCTCGGGATTTGCGCCGACTGACCAGCTTCCTTCTGCTGTGACAGCATCAGTGATTGCGCGTCACAGCAGACAAAATCATCCATCCTCTTTGGCCTCTTGATCTTTTGAAATGCCTTCTGACCCCAACTGCATTGTGTGATCAAAGAGCTCTTCAGAACACGGATTATCCACAGTGGTCTGTACATGGGTTGACATTTGGGATGCCTTTACTTCAGGTTGGACGGATGTGGACGATGATGACGACATTAGTGGCCGTGACTGGGAGGACGAGGAGGTAAAACCGCTGGATGCAGGTTGCGTTAACCACTGAAGAACAGATTGGCGACGCTCTTCATTACTGAGATTCACAGGTAACCGACCGAGCGATGACAGTCCTGACTGTCCTGCAACTGACGATGTGCTCGCTTGCGTGTTGTCCGGAGCACTGAAAGGAGCGCCTTCTCTCGTACCTCTAGCTCCACGTACTTCCCCCCTCTTTGTTCGTTTACCACCTGTAGTTCGCTCCATGTTCAGAAAGATAAATATTAAAAAGGTCTAGAAGATTTTTTCACAGTCTCTTATTGAAAAACTGTACTGCAAAGACAGCAAATCACAGGTGTTCTTAAATCCCTCTAATTTCCAACTGCCAACTAGGATTAGAAACAGAATTGTTTCTATCGAATATCTGTGAAATGCGGTCTTGTGGAAGAACCGTAACACCAAATCAACAGTGTTCTTCCTTCAGTCCCTGAGATTTACAACTGCAAAGTAGGACTAGCAATTGACTTTTTTCGACAGATTATCTAAGAAATGCGGTCTTTTCTGACAACTAACAGCCGGTAGTAGAAATAGAAATTTTTTCTGCGGAATACCTAATAAATTTGGACTTTTCCCACAACTGATAACCAGGAGTAAAAAAAAATTTCTACAAATTTTCTAAGAGCTTCCAGCTTTTCGGACAACTGACAATCACGGATAGATATAGAATTTTTTTCTGCGGAATATGGAATAAATTTGGTCTTTTCCCACAACTGCCAACCAGGAGTAAAACAAATTAAATTTTTCTACAAATTATTTAGAAACTGCGGTCCTTTCAGACAACTGACAATCACGGATAGAAATATAAAAAATTCTACGGAATATGGCGTAAATGTGACAACCAGGAGTACAAATAGAATATTTTTCTATGGATTGTCTAAGACATGCAGTCTTTTGTAACAAGCAGGGGTAGAAATAGAAAAATTTTCTAAGGAAGACCTAATAAATGTGGTGTTTTCTGACAACCAGGAATACAACTAGAATAAACTCTATAGAACAGTGATTTCTGATGAGAGATGAACGTAGCTGAGTATGATACAGAAGTTCACCCCATAACACTGGTGGCAGGCAACGCAGAAAAAAATAGGGTGCTAGCTCACAGTGATTTGAGATGAGAAATAAGACTAATGCAGAAGTTCACCCAACAACAAAGGGCCCCCCCTATGACACTGTTGGCAGGCAACGCAGAAATAAAATGGCGTGCTAGCTCACAGTGATGTGAGATGAGAAATATGTCTGATGCTGGATCTGGGCCCCCCCCCCCCCCGCTCTCCCCGACACTAATCAGTTCAGGGCACTTTAGCTGAGCAGAGAGACATCTTTCCGTTCTGTTCACAGTGTGGAGGCTAATGGCGCCGAGCAGGAAGTGCAGTGACATAGATAAAACGAGGTCATGTGATTTTAGCAGCCAATGAGATCCCTACACACCCCACTGGTGACGTTCTTCATCCCCCTCTGTGCTCTGCGCTGATTGGCTGGAAGCTAAAAGTACAGGAAGCGACGAAAATGGCGCGATTTAAATCCGCGATGACGATCATTGTTAAGATTTTAAGGGGGAAAAAAATCTTATCATCTAGAAACCACAATTAAATGATAATCTGGCCGATTTCAACTTTTTTCCGATTTCATCGCTCAACACTATCGAAGACCCACAGATGTGAACCAGATCTTAGCAACAATGGGACATATCTATCTGTCCATCGTCATTAAGGAGTTAATGTATATATTTTAAAAACGCATCCTACTGTACTCTTTAGTCCCTGGAGGGCACTTGAATACTATATACTGCATTACTAATGTACTGCAGTATATCTTCTGTTTAGTAATCCCCTATTAAGAGCACAGACATAGTAGACCTGGGGTGCTTTTATTTGGCGTTTGTGTTGCTGGCAGGGTGATCTGCTGGCAGTACACCATTTCTAACAGCTTAGCTACTGTGGTCCCACCGACAGGAGCATCTAAATGGTTAAGTAGCCAGGAGCGTAGTATTAAAGGATTAATAAGTAAATGTATGAAGCCTACATGTATCCACACCATTAATTTCTCACATGTACAATTTAAAGGGACAGACAACTACCGTATATACTTGTGTAAGCAAACCCGACTATAAGCTGAGGCACCTAATTTTACCACAAAAAACTTGGAAAACTTTTTGACTTGAGTATAAGCCTAGGGTGGGAAATGCAGCAGCTACTGATAAATTGACACCACTCATATGCTAGGATCACACTGAACACTGGTCATTTAAATAGATACTATCTAAACACAAAAATAACACACACATATATGTAGGTAAATGTCCCCCAAAGGCAGGTATAGGCAGTTAAATGTCCCCCATAATCAGGTATAGGCTGGTATAGGCAGTAAAATGTCCCCTTAGGCAGGTATAGGTAGTTAAATGTCTCCCATAGGCAGGTATAGGCAGTTAAGTGTCCCCTATAGGTATAGTTTTTTAAAAAAAATTAAAAATTACAAGTACTCCCCTCTCCCCCCTGCTGCTCCGAGGTGCTCCGTCTTCTTCCCGACACAGGGGGCATAATGACATCAGGCCGTGCAGAGGAGTCACATACAGCTGAAGTGATCGCCGCTGGCGTCCTGGCCATAGCAGCGACCGGACGCCGACGGCTGACTCGATTATAAGCCAAGAAGGGCTTTTTCAGCACAAATGTGCTGGAAAACTCTGCTTATACTCTACTCTATACGGTATTTAAAAAAAAGGATATAGTCTTGCAAGAGAGGGTTGTATGTCCACCTTCTTACTAGTTAGCATCATCATTGCTTATATGAGATAACAGAAGCTAGACAACATATTGGAAATTTTATGTGGGTAGTAATAATAAGTTGTATGTTGCAGATTTTGTTTAAAAAATGTATGTATATAATTTGTAAGGCCGAACAAAGACAGACATCCATTAAGTTAAGCATATTGTACTATAGTGTTGATCCAGAGGAAAGCAAAAACCCCCATTATTTATAAGCCAATTGTCCTCATTTCAGGGAAAAAATTCCTTCCCGACTCCAATCTGGCCCTCAGAATAAGACAAGTTCCTCTGGCAGAGCGTTCCACAGACTCACTGCTCTTACAGTAAATAATCCCTCTCTATGTTTATGTAGAAACTTTCCTTAAGACGTAGAGGATGCCCCTTTGTTCTGGATACAATCCTGGGTATAAATAGATCATGGGAGAGATCTCTATATTGACCTTTAATATATTTATACATACTTATTATGTCCCCCGAAGCCGTCTTTTCTCTAAGCTAAATAACACTAATCTTGCTAATCTTTCTGGGTATTGCAGTCCACCCAGTCCTTTTATTATTTTTGTTGCCCGTCTTTGAACCTGTTCAAACTCTACAATGTCTTTCCTGTGAACTGGTGCCTAAAACTGTACACAATATTCCATGTGTGTTCTGACCAGTGACTTCTATGAGAGAGTGATGTTCTCATTGTCTGCATCTATGCCCCTTTTAACCCCTTAAGGACTCGGCGTTTTTTATTGTTGACACGTTCGTTTTTCCCTCCTCGCCTTCCCAGAGCCATAACTTTTTTATTTGTCCACCTACATAGACATATGAGGACTTTTATTTTGCGGGACAAGATATACTTTCTAATGGTGTATTCACTGTACTATAGAATATAATGGGAAACCGCAAAAAAATTCCAAGTGGGACAAATAGTGAAAAAAAACATATTTTCGCCCTGTTTCCAGTTGTTTTGCTTTTACGCCGTTCAATCTTCGGTAAATATAATGTGTAAAAACGCAATTTTGGCGTTTGGAATTTTTTCTTCTTCTACGATGTTCAGCGTACGGGATAAAAAGATGTTATATTTTTATAGATCGGACTTTTTCGGATGCAGCGATACCAAAATATGTGTAAACTTTTTTTATTATTTATAATGATTTTTTTTGTAAAATGGGGAAAAGGGGGTGATTTGAACTTTTAATACTTTTTTTGTACTTTAAAACTTTGTTTATTTTTTTTCACTGTAACATTGAGTCCCCCTAGGGTGCTTGACCACTAGGGGGCGCGATTGTTAATACAGCCTAATGCATTGCATAGGCAATGCATTAGGGTGTACAAATATGGTAGTTTCCCCACTTCCTGTCTACGGCCGAAAGTGGGGCAAACCGCGACATGGCAGTGACGGGAGCGTTCACAGGGCTCCCCACTGCCGTGTCCGGTCGTCGGATTGCTGCAGCGATTCATTCATTCAGACGCCGCGGCCATCTTTGCCGCGGTGCCTGACGGGTTAAACAGCACCAGCGGTCGGCGCCACCCGCCGGCGCCGTTACTGCCAGGTGTTAGCAGCGATCAGCCGCTAATACCCGGCGGCTGTGCAGGGGGGGTCGCCGAGCGATCCCCCTGCAAAGCCCCTTAACGACCCTGGGACGTACTCATACGTCCAGGGTTGTTAAGGGGTTAATACACCCCATGAACCTGTTTGCCTTGGCAGCTGCTGCCTGACACTGACTTCTTCAATTAAGTTTACTGTCCACTAGTATTCCCAAGTCTTTCTCCATGTCACTTTTTTCCATCATTTTCCATGTGAAGTAAATGCATGGGACAGATTTTAATTGCAGATGTCCATGCAACTTATCCTTCACGTATAACATTCATTTTAGTATATTTAAGTGCATTAAGTTGCAATTTTTTTTGGGTTTCTGAGATTTTGCGTGGATTCCTAAGTCTTTCTCCATGTCACTTTTTCCAATCATTTTCCATGTAAAGTAAATGTATGGGACAGATTTTAATTGCAGATGTTAATGCAACTTATCCTTCACGTGTAATAATAATTTCAATATATTTAAGTGCCTTAAGTTGCAATCTTTTTTTTTTGTTTCTGAGATTTTGCGTGGATAAAAGAGTAAGAGCCAAGCAAGACGGATGTTTCCAAAAATTCAACGATGAGCTGGGTGCCAGTATAAAAAGTTACAATTGAAACCATAAGTTTACCTACACTTTATAAAAAGACATATATGCATGTTTTCTTACTATTTGACATGAAATCAGAATAAACCTTACCCTTTTAAGTCTAATTATTTATATTTGCCAAATGCCAGAATGAAAGAGAATTTTTTAAGGCATTTTTATTACTTTCTGCAAAGTCAAAATTTTACATACACTAGGATTACTATGCCTTTAAACAATTTGGGACAGCCTGTATGATGATGTAATGTCTTTGGAATCTTCTGATTTTGGTTTATTGGCAACATCTGAGTTAAAGTACACCAGAAACACACTACTTCTGTGTGTAACATCATGGGAAAGTTGAAAGAAATCAGCAAAGATATCAGGAAGAGAATTGTGGACTTGCTCAAGTCTGGTTCATCCTTGGTTGCAATTTTCAGATGCCTGAAGGTGCCTTGTTCATCTGTACAAACAATTATACACTAAAGTACAAGCAAGATGGGAATGTCCAGCCGTCATACCGCTCAGGAAGCAGATGGGTTCTATGTCTCATAGATAAATGAGCTTTGGTCCGACATGTGCATATCAACCGAAGAAGAAAAGCAAAAGACCTTGTGAAGATGCTGGTGGAAGCTGGTAAGATTGTGTCATTATCCACAGTAAAATGAGTACTGTATCAACATGGGCTAAAAGGCCACTCTTGTCAGGAAGAAGCCATTACTCTGAAAGAAACATATAAAAGCAAGATTAATATTTGCAAATGCACACAGGAACAAAGACCTACATTTTTGAAGACATGTCCTGTGGTATGATGAAACCAAAATTAATATGTTTGGCCAAAATGACCATCGTTTGGAGGAAAAGGGAGAAGCTTGGAAGCCTGAGAACACCATCCCAACTGTGAAACACGGGGGTGGCAGCATCATGTTGCGGGGTGGTTTGGCTGCAGAAGCAGAGCTGTGGAGTAGAAGTCGTGGAGTCGGTGCCTATTTTGCAGGAGTCTGAGTCGTCATAAAATTGACCGACTCAGACTCACAAAATATATAAGTTGGTCCAGTTAGTTTGATGCAGAGCAAAGAGCAAGAGGAATTGGGTCCGGCCAGTGCTACTGCTCCCATATCTTCAGCTTCATCACATGAAGAGTGTAATTGATGACATGGAGCAGGCAAAGTGCTGCCCCAGGGGAAAAGATTCTGCTCCCATGGCAAACAGATTCCAGAAAAATTTTTCACCTGCTTTCAAAGAAGTAGAAGATCAACCATTCATCAAAACTGACTGTGGCTGAGGCAATTCCTTTATACCCTGACATTGTTAGAGATGGTCACCGCTTTGCCCTCAACCCAAGTTAGTGTAGAGAGGCCATTCTCTAGCCTGGAAATAATGAGATCAGATGTGAGGTCATGTATGCAGGATCTGATGGAGGCAATACTATTTCTCAGAACAAATTCAGAGACTTCACAAATGTTCCTGCAGTGTTTTGCATATTTACAATTTTTTTGTGTCCTAAAGTCATGTCCAATAAATATATTTTACACTGACAAGCAAAATGGTAACAATGTTTTGAACTTGTGACTTTCAGGCTCCATATCTCACTCTCCACTACAGTTTTGTACACGAGGCTACTGTAATTTTATATACAGTCATCTTACCTATCTTATACATAAATTTTACTTCCAAGTATTTAGCATCTGCTTAGTTTTGCATTGTTATTGTTTTGCTCCTAAAAATCAAAGTGATAATTTTTATTATTTGTAAGTATTTGGGAAATCCACCTTTGGTTTTCAATACTGCCTGAATCCTTCTGGGCTCTGAATCAGATTCAAGCACATCTTGACCAAAATCTGATCCCAGATCTCTTCTACACATTCCTAATATTGGTGCAGACTGGACTTGGATACAAATACAGCTTTTTCTTCAACTCTACCCACAAGTGTTCAAAAGATCAAAACATTGTTACCCTTTTGCTTGTCAGTGTCTGTTCTTCCTAAATAGCTTGATTATTGTATCATAAGGTGATAAACAGCGTAATGTTACCCTTTTACTACAGTAAAGTTATCACTTAAACATGCGCCGTGTATGAGGGAGTCAGAAGTCGGAGTCGGGAGTCGAAGGTTTGGGAAATTGAGGAGTCGGAGTCGGGGCTTCGGCTTGCCAACTCCACAGTCCTGTGCAGAAGGGACTGGTGCACTTCACAAAATAGATGGCATCATAAGGAAAGAAGATTATATGGCAATACTGAAGCAACATCACAAGACATCATCCAGGAAGTTAAAGCTTGGATGGAAATGGGTCTCCTAAATAGACAATGACCGGTAGCATACTGCCAGACTGGTTACAAAGTGGCTTAAAGGGGATTTGCCGAGAGATAGATTCTTACCCCTCTCTTGTTAGCACAGGCAGAATGTCAACAAATCACGCTGAGTCATGAAGCTGCAGGGGAGAGAGGGAGGGGGGAGTGAGGAGTGAGGAATCCAAGGGAGCGTCTCAAAACTTAAGTGAAATAATAAACAGTACAACAGTGGATTGTCAATACAGCAAGACAGCCTCAGAAGGCACTGTCAGGAGCCTTATCTGCTAAGATGCTAATGTAATGTAAACAAATCACAGAGCTGAAAGAGAGAGAGACACACACAGTGGAGAGCACAGAACTGCATAAGGGATCTTGTGACATGTACACTGAAATAAAAAAACTATAACTTGTGGATTCTATATACAAAGACAACACCTATTCTACACAGCAGCTTGAAGCTTCTTCATGTTCCCTGTCATCAGATAAAGCAGGTATCTAATCACACTACAACTAGTTTATTCTGTATACAAAAGAAAACATATTGCTACCCGGTGCCTTAAAAACTTCTGCAGCTCAGTCTCATCAGATAAGAAGCTCTCTCTGCTCAAGCCGTCCAGCTCTTGTCAGGCCGTATCTAATAGACTCTTTGAAGTAACCAAGGGCATGTAAGGAAGCTGGAGCTCTCTCAGACTGCAATTTTTGTAATCACATATATTTAGAAAAGTGATTAAAAACCCATTTTGGAGGATCCCACGTCAACATTACATCGTGGCAAAACCCCTTTAAGGATAACAAAGTCAATGTTTTGGAGTGGCCATCACAAATCCCTGATCTCAATCCTCTTGAAAAGGTATGGGCAAAGCTGAAAAGGCAGGTGTGAGCAAGGCGACTTACTAATATGGCTCAGTTACACCAGTTCTGTCTGGAGGAATGGGCCAAAATTCCTACCAACTATTGTGTGAAGCTTCTGAAAGGATATCCAAAACGTTTGACCCAAGTCACACAGTTTAAGGGCAATGCTACAAAATACTAATGAAATGTATGTAAACTTTTGACTTTGCAGAAAGAAATAAAAATGCCTTAAAAAAACTTCTCTCTCTCATTATTCTGGCATTTGGCAAATATAATTTAGTAATCCTAATTGACATAAAATGGGTAAGGTTTATTCTGATTTCATGTCAGATAGTGAGGAAAAACATGCATATGTGTCTTTTTATATAGTGTATGTAAACTTCTGGTTTCAACTGTACCTTTTCCAAACAGTGTAGTGAAAACAAAAAAGTGCAAAAATATTTGGATTTTCAGAGCAACAGTCTTTAATCATCCTGCATTATGCAGGTCTGGTAAAGCCCAATGCAATGTAAATATATCAGGAATGTTGAGTGGATGGATAGTTTGCTGATTTTGTTCAATTTTATAATAACAATACTCTAATACTAGAGGTTTATCAAAATAATGAGTGATATTTATCAAACGTGTGCAAGAGAAAAATGTAGGAGTTGTCTATAATAACTAATAAGATTCCAAACCCAATACTTTAGAGGGCCTCTGGAAAACTAAAGCAGAAAAACTGACCTGTCTTTTAATGTAGTTTAAATAGTCTCCAAAAAAATGGGAATCTAGCAAGAGAACAAAGAGTGACTTTTAATGACTATATTTACTATTTTGCCATAGGCAAACTTAAACTCTATCAGTTCTCAATCTATAAAGCACTACAACATAACTTTTATTATGTATAATACTTAACCTCTATACACACTATTTAAAAACCTGATTTCTAACCTCTCAATTTATCCCTTTCTAATTGTGAAGGAATAACTCATTTTCTATTATCAAGTCTGGTGGAACACAACCTATTAACAGGGGAACCTTATGTATACAGTGATTTACTAGCTCCAATAAGGGATCCAAAACATCCCAATTGGGCAGCCATCCCTAATCCGATGGACATAAAACATATAAGGTTTCCTTGTGAGTCCCTCTGCAGTGGGTGACACTGTAGAAAGAGGTGAGAAATCACAAATTAAAATGTCATGCCTGACCTCCCCAACATGTTTCACCAACTAAATGGCTTCATCAGGGGATAGAGGTCCGGTCCCATGTGGTCTAGCTCATTTCCTTTTATATCCTCATAGGTACACACCCTATTCAAGTGCTCACCAATTGGCCACCAGAGATTCAACAAAAACCCATTCCCCCTTTTACTCTCCTGCATGCATACTGATACTATGTGCTGCTGTTGCTGCTTCGTTCTTATAAACGACATTCCTCAGGCAAATTCACCATCTCCATAGCGGGCTTGCGCCCTATCTTACCATGCCGCCCGTGCCTGCGTACTGTACCAATGGACATTTCTGCCCTTACTGTGATGGACTTCCATCCAACTTCTCTCATATTATTGTGTCTGCGCGGCTCACCTACGGACTAAGCAGAATAGGTATTACATTTAACAGCACACTACTCACTTTGTCACTTCCCATAAACCTTTTCTCCTCTATGACTAATATGCATATCCATTGGGAATAAGTCTTCCATTATACTCTACACTGCTACCTTTGTCTCTTCTCATAAACCTCTGCTCCACCGTCTCTAATATACATATTAATTTTAATAAAACTACAGGCCTTCTGGTTAGCCCGCCCCCCCCCTCCCGCAGACATTTTAAGTTGTGATTTCTCACCTTTTTCTACAGTGCCACCCGCTGCAGAGGGTCTCACAATGGAAACCTTATATGTTTTATGTCCATCAGATTAGGGATGACTGCCCAAGTGGGATGTTTTGGATCCCTTATTGGAGCTAGTAAATCACTGTATACATAAGGTTCCCCTGTTAATAGGTGGTGTTCCACCAGACTTGATAATTGAAAAGGAGTTATTCCTTCACAATTAGAAAAGGATAAATTGAAAGGTTAGAAATCAGGTTTTTAAATAGTGTGTATAGAGGTTAAGCGTGAGACATAATAAAAGTTACGTTTTAGTGTTTATAGATTGAGAACTGATAGGCCGTGTTCACACGGCTTATTCCCGACGGATTTGTGCACCGTATTGAGCGCACAAATCCGCCGTGAATACGGGGCGGGACGGGGGCGGGGCGGGGGCGCCGCTCCCGGCCCCATAGACAATGCATTGTTTACGGCGCGTATGCGCCGTAAATAATGTGCATGTCACTTTCTCCCACCGCGGCGGATTCGCCGAGCGGGGAGGAGCGACGGATTCCAATGTTTTCAATGAGAGCAGTGGATTACCGTAATTGCTGCCGCGGATTGGCGCCGTACTGAAGCGCAAATCCGGCGCGCAGTACGGCGCCAATACGCGGCAGAATAAGCCGTGTGAACGAGGCCTTAGAGTTTAAGTTTGGCTCTGGCAAAATAGTAAATATAGTCATTAATGTAGTTTAGTCCCGCAGACTAACACATGTCTCTTGCTATGCATAAAAAAAAATATTGCGCGGTCTCATTTTCTTCATTATTTGAGTCACATCAGTACATGTCTGCCATTCTGCATCTCTTATTTTAGGCAATAGGAGATATGCAGAAGATGCTTCTGTACTGCATATAGTGCCAAGGAGACAGCCCATGCTTATTTTATATACTATATGGACAAGGGGCCTGAGTGTGCTGCATTATCAAAAGGAAGACTGCTTCAGTACCAAAGCAGGCAACCACAAAAACATCTTTACCACAGAATGTAAGAATATGTTGCAGTCAAATCACATTAATGGCGATCACATGGGAAGTGGTTATGGAAAGGGAAATTCTGACTAGAAATTTATGGTATGTTCCTTGGACATGGAACCTTACTATTTGTTTAAGTTTATCTGTGTAACATTTTTTTAAACTTAGTTTCTTATTTTTTGCTTTCAATTTCACTAGAGAAAAAATCACCCCAAGTTTTGGTGTTTTTCACTAGCCACAAAGCCTCACTTCTTGTTCTGTGGAGAACACTTTTCACCAGTCTCTTCATCACAGGAAAGATTAGTTAACACCTGTATGCAGTGGTCCCTCAACTTATAATGCCTCAGGATAAAATATTTTCAACATACAATGGTCTTTCCAGAAGCATTATATGTTGAGTATGGTTTAACCCCTTAACCCCCTGACATATGTTTGCGTCATAATGCCATTAAGGTGCTATGTAGCAGGATTACGATTGTGGTGTCTAAATGAATGAAAAATCGTGTCACGCACCATTTCTTTTTTTTTTTATTTAACTGTATTTATATTGAAATAAAATAAACAGGTATTAAAAAATATACCAGAGAGGATAATAGTATTATATGTTACAAGGCATTAGGCAAATGTGGTTGCGGAAGCATACATTCTTCTGAATACAGAGTTTAATTCAACACATTTGCCAGCTACAGCAACCTCCTTTCCTATAAACTTTAGACAAAAGACAAGACACAAAAGGAAACTTTAGGAGGGGAGGGGGGAAGAAAATAGGGGGGAGCGAAGTATGCACTACCCAGCTCTCAACCCTAGGTGCTCAAAGAAGCTTCTTTCCTAATGTAATATTTATCCCACTGTGACCAGATAGCACTGAATTTAACTAATTTGTTATTCAGTGTAGCTGTTAAGTATTCCGTCCTTCTTACCTCACTTAGAGTGCTGTCACACAGTGCGTATTTTTGGAGCATTTTTTACGTGTTTTTCGGATGCGTTTTTTGTGCAGAAAGGCACAGCAATTAATGCTGTACATTTCTGCACAAAAAACGCACCAAAAAGCGCAGCTGCGTTTTACAGCACCCTTAATCTGTATCGTGGGAATCGCAGCATCTAGCTGCCGTTAAAATATAAAGTAATAATTGTCTGGACTGTTTATTAATTTGAATAGGTTTTAAATTCAATAAAAAGAATGATGGGTCTAGAGGGGCTTTATATTTAGAATTTCTTTTAAAAAAGTCTGTATAGTTATCCAGAAGGGCTATATTAAAGCACACTCCTAAAATATATGAAAGAGGTGTCCTCCTCACTGATGACATCTCCAACAACAATCACTTATATTGGGATTACATTTATGCAAGAGCTTTGGAGTATGATACCACCAAAATAGTATCTTAAATTGTTTTTCTTTATATACAACTTGAGGATTTGGACGCCCTTCTTCCATATTGTAGACCATTCCAATTCTGTAAGTGTTTTGCCTAAACAAGCTTCCCATTTATCCATATATTTATGTCTTATTGCTTGTTCTGATGACAGGTCTATCAATATTCTATAAATGTCAGAGATAAGACCCCTAGATGATAGGTTAGTCTTAAACAAAATTTTACATTTTGTTGGGATGGATACTTTGTCTGTTTTGAAAATATACCGCATGAAATTACATATTTGAAGATATGAAGACTGGCACTTAACAGGTAATTCAAAATTCTACCATGTGAAGACTTGAAGACCACTTTTAAGTGTTTTGTGGTCCACAATGTCAGGAAATCGAAAGAGGTGTTTGTCATATCACGGCTTCATATCAGTCAACCCTCTAGGAAAAAGGGGGTTAAATAAGAAAGTGGTCACAGCCGAGAACTCCAAGCATAGGCCCCAATTCTTTGAGCATTTATGGCACATTTCTCCCTGCAATTTCATGGGACCCAACAGAGAGCCAACAGCCCTCCACTGTGGATATACTCCATAAAAAGGAGTTTGGATGTACCGGAATCACCCACAATTTTTATATTTCCAGCCATTTTGTGTATGCTAACATTGGGTTCCAAACCGGGACATTTCTCAGTTGTGCTGCCCAGTAATATTTCATGACATCTGGAACCACCAGTCACCATTATATTTACTAGTTAACATAATGCTTTTAGGACCTCTGTGTTTAACTTTACCTTTAGCCCAAATAAAGCGGAAGAAGGCAGTTTGGATTTTCCGAAGATCAGTAATTGGTATGGGAATTGGTAAAGTCTCGAATAGGTATAACATTTTAGGAAGTATCGTGATTTTGAGTAAAGTAATCCTGTGTAACCAAGACAGAGGGAGTATGCTCCATCTTTGCAAAAGGTGGGTTATGTTGCCATATAGTTTAGGAAAATTATTCCTATATAAAGAGGTATAGGAAGTGATCAGGTGAATCTTCCATTTAAAGTGGAAATTGGAATGTAGTAATTGTTCCTGCAGGGGGGTATATTAATTGGTAACGCTTTTGTTTTTGAGGTATTCACACACCATTTTTTACTGCTAGATCGCGGGGTGCTGATAGTTTAACATGGTGGCTGAAAGCCTCGTGAAGGCTTCCATCACCGTTATGTCTGCGATTATAATACTTTCGGCCCCAGGCAGGAAGAGATAGAGCCGCCATCTTTGATCATCCTTCTGCATTAATACAATACAATACTGGACATATGCTGTGAGTAGGGGGACCTTGCGTGCCCTGCAGAATTTTAACCCCTTACTGCCAGAGCCAGTTTTGGCCTCTCTGACAGAGCCCCATTTTATAAATCTGGCATGTGTCACTTTATGTGAGCATAACTTTTTGACACTTTAACCTATCCATGTGATTCAGAGATTGTTGTCTTGTGACACATTGTGCTTTAAGTTAGCAAGAAATTTTGGTCAAAAAATTCTTGTTTATTTGTGAAAGATATCAAAAAGTATCGTGAAAAATTAGAAAAATTTACCAATTTCAAACTTCAAAATTTCTGCATTAAGTCAGATAGTTATTCCACTCAAAATAGTTTATAACTAGCATCTACCATATGTCTGCTGCAGGTTGGCATAATTTTTTTAAATTTCTTCTTTTTTTTTTTCTTAACGACATTAGGGGGCTTAGAAATTTAGTAGTAACTGGAATTTATCTCATGGCCAGGTTTACTAATCTTGCCTATCAGGCTGCTTCACCTCTTGCTGACGCTACCCAGCTGAAGCTTACCATAGTATCTGAAAGGCAGGGTTTTTCCCATAGCGCTTTGATTTGACAGCGGTTCTGGTGTTTTTTCCCCTCTCTGGGATCTAGGGTTTTTTTCGTATAATATTTCCTTAGTTTTGGTTTAGTCGCCTGCGTGACCCCTCTTGTCTGCGCCGCTAGGAGGCGCAAGATTTTCTCTCCAGTACGGAGGGGGGGGATCTCTCCATTGGACACCTTTTTCAGGCCCACTGTGGGGGTTCCCCAAGGGGTTTTTTTTTCCGTTTTTTCCTTTTCTAAACAGACCTCGCAGACCAGAGACATCACACGCCTGGGAAATTTTTTCCTCTCTTGTTGAGCCAAGCCCCGGGTTTGCTTAATTCCCCATTTTAGTATGGTTTCTTGGTTTAATTTTCTGCTTTTGTTGTCTTATTTGTATTTGCCGTTATGTTCTCTACCCTCCCTTCTGTATCTCTCTTTAGTGTTTCTCCCTTCACCGCCCCCAGTCTCTCCCCCTTTCCCCTCCTTGCCAGCTCCTGGAGTTTTTGAAAATCTTGTTTTTCTTACTGTTATAAAAAGGGCTGTAAAATTAGATAAACGCTGTGGTGATGCATTACACTAAAGTAAAGGGGCCGGAACTTAATGTGAAAAGACGGGGGCCCCTCCGGAGTGAAAAAGTCTCAGAGCGGACATTTTTTTCCCCTACGGAGATCATTACAACCCCGAGGTTTGTATGTTTTGCGCGCGCTACATTTTGACAGCCTTCTCCCCTCTAATGAACAGAAAAAAAAGGGGTTTGGGCCTATTAGTTGCCAATTCTGGTTCCCCCCGGGGGCACAATCCCCAAAATTTACCCCCGGGGGCGCTACATTTTCTGCAGGTCCTTAAGGTAAACCCGAATGTTTGTAATGTTTATGTACCTAAAAACCCCACAGATGCCTTCTTGAGCAGGGCCTTTCCAAATCTCCAAGTTCCCCCCTTTCCCCTGTCAACTAGGGGGGGTTTTAATCTTGTGTCTGACATGGACAGGGCCACCCCGAAAAGAGGTCCCCCCCCAAGCGACAATCAAAGGGCCTTTTATAGAGCGTCAGGGCCCCTTCCTTTTTGATCTATGGGAATTGATCACCCCAGGGAAGGGAGTTCACTTTTTACTCCCAACCCGCATAAGTCTCTGATTCAGCTGGGACTATTTTTGGGTAACATTGTATCCTTCGAGTGGTGAAAGGGCTCTATATTGAGCCGATCACATGGTCGGCTCCCCCATGCCCCGGTTCAGTCGGCTTCGTGAGCTTGAACTCCGGGAACTCGCACCTTTTTTGGCGTTCATGCATTGGAAGAGACTCTTCAAGGGTTGTCGCTTCAGAGTTTCAGAGAATGCATGAGATTAAATACTCGTGTCAGACCTTCCTGGTTCAGGACTGACTCATTTGATAAGCTCCTTGTTGTACGCACATGCTGTGCTGTGCTTTCAGATGCTAATTAGATCAGATTCGCTCCTCAAACCTACAGATCAGGATTTATCTGAATACCCCAAAACAAAAGCCCTAATTACAGTTTGCTGTTTATTTTACATAATCAACGCTTTTTATGTTGAGCCAGCACAGGGGACACTGCTGTGACCTTTGTGATAGAAGTCACTCACTGTTATACTCTTTGAAACAAAACTAGCAGGGGGAGAATTGTTTACAGGTCCATTATGAGTGGAACGGAAATAGCCAGGGAGGTCTAAATTCACTTGTATTCCTTAGGGGAAATCAGAGGAACGAAAGCAATATATTTGGAAAATGTCTTTATTTTGTGTCCCTACAATTTGAAAGCTATTTCTTTGATGCGAGGACCAACCCCTTTCATGCAGCTGCTGGTCTACAATTTTCTCTCGGCTCAATAAGGCCACACGATTTTTGGCCTCAGCCAGCTGAGCGTATTTGTGATATTTATGCCAGATCAGAACCGTGACCCAAACAGGGGCGTCTGTGGTACGGACCGAAGCAATGGCTTGTTATTTTCTTGGATTTATTTCTTCCGCAAAATCTGTATTCTCCCTTCAGACCTACAGCAAATGAACATTGAGGTCCCAGAGCAACTTAGGGATTATTCTTGCAGTCGTGCCCCTCACCCCTATCCCACCGGAGGCACATTTGCCATCCTTAATGATACCCCATCCGAATTAGAGGAAATAACGGGTCCTAAATCAATGCTCCCTCTCAGGGAGGCTCCGGGGTCCGGAATGGTCTCCCATATCTTTATTATCAAAGTGTAGACTCTGACACTCTTGTCCCCCACTATGCTCAGATACTATTTAATTCCTTCCTGAAGGGCTTCCCCTCTCATGGAATCGTATGACTCCTCTCCCACATCACGCCAATCACACTCCGGGGAAAGGACCCAGCGGGATAGCGCTAGTTATCGCCCTATAGGCTCCTAATCGAACCTAAAATTTACACCAAAATTTTAAGCCATTAGACTAAATCATCTGGCTTCCATGTCGCATCAATAGAGATCAGGTGGGGTTTTGTCCGACTAGGCAGGGAGGGGATAACACAAGTCGGACTGTATTGAGACTGATAGTAGTGGCCAACTCACAAAGATCAACAGGGTCCTACCTCCTTAGCTCATGATGCGAAAACGGCCTAATTTTGATAGGCTTATAGGCTGGCCCTTCATGGTAGAGACTCTAAACTACGCTGGGCTTTTTCGTCGGAGGCTTTTCTGACTCGATTAAAGGTTCTGATACACCCTCACCGTCGAGCGTCCAATTTAGAATTTGCCTTTGGTGGGCACCTCCGAGAGGTTATCGAATAAAATTAATGGTACGCATAGACAAGGGGTGTCCTTTTACCCCCCTCTGTGTGCTTATGTATAGAACCTTTCGCGGCTGCAAGTAGGGCCACCCCAGACATAAGAGGAATCGCAATGTTAGGGATAAGCAGTTTTAAGCTGTCCTTGTTTGCGGACGACCATCCTCTGATTGACGGCGCCACATACCACTCTCCCTACCTTCCATCTCTCTTATAAGCACGTTTGGAAAGTTTTTGTAGGGTATATAAAATTAATGCCACTAAATCAGAGGCCCTCCCCATAATTACCCCTGAAGTGTCGAGACTCCCCTTACAAAAGTAAATTTGAATAAATGGAGGGAACCCTCGCTTAAATACTTGGGAACCAAATTATAATAGATCCAGAGGCACTATACAAAAATAATTTTTCCCCACTTCTTTAGGGAATTGAAGGGCCTTGCTGTTGAACATGGAACTCACTAGACGATCTCATTCTTTGGCAGAATTAATTCGGTCAAGCTTGCGCAAATTTTTGTCCCCAAACTCTCCTTGACTTGTTTGAGCCCCTTCCAGTGGTGCGGTCCCCTGGCTGGAACTGATATCACTGCAGATCAGCAATTTAAACTTCATATGGGCACAAGGGCGCCACAGAGGTATCGGAAAGAAGCGCTAACATTGACTAGGCAAAAGAGGGGGGGGGGCTTCGCAGTGCCTAATATTATATGCATTACTCTTTAGTACTCACCTAGGACATGTTTCCTGCTGGTCCGCGGCTGAGCGCTTCTCCTCAAAATGGGTCGAGGTGGAAAATGTATATGGCTAAGCCTTTTGTGGCACCCGCCCCTCCCAGACATGAGATACACGGTACTAGGACCCATCCAGATTCACAGCTACAGATCTGGAAATTACTGCCAACCCAAAATACCCACTTTGCCTCCAGAAAGGCAGCCCGATGACTTACTTTTTTTGCACTCCCTCTCTGCCGGTGCGACTTGTCGGGGTTATTTGTTAGGCGACCATGGCTGGGGCATGACTTATTCAGATTTGGTGTTGATAATAGGCCAGGGGCGAGGATAGGAACATTGATCCCGTTCCCTACACTCTAAGCTAAATACAACCTTCCTATGAATTCAGTTTTCATTATTCTCCAAATTAACCACCTTCCTTCTTCTATTTCTGTAGCATTAAGTTGTCTTCTCCTAACATTCAAGTTGGATGATGTGCAAGGCTGGAGTATCAACTAAGGGGCTCAATCTCTGCTAATTTCGGCCAATCCTACAAAACCCCTGCTCCCGACAGGGCGATACGCCACAAGTCTGTGGCGAGGTGGGAGTTACCTGTACCTCCTAGGAGTAGGATTGTTCTCCCCTATTCGACTGGCCAGACCATCTGGGAAGGCGGCGGCTGAAGTCCTCCACGTGCATCATCCACATAAGGAAGATTTTTACAATAAATGTTGTTGTGTCTTGGTTTACTCATCACCTCGGACATCCTGCACAAATGGAGCCTCGCGGATTTCCCGACTCATGCTCTGGCGCTGTGAGATCAGCCGCGGGTAATCGCTCACGATATTTTCTGGGATTGTCCGATACTGAGTATTTTTCTGGGCCCAACCATGGGAACTTCCTTGTTGACTTCTGGGCTGCGGTGGCTACCCTATGGACCCATCATCTACTTGCTTTATGGGCCCGGTCTTGGGTCATCTAATCCCATAGGGTAGAAGAGGAGTACTGATGAGGCATCGTCTCGTCTACACCAGCCGCTAGGGGTCTGATATCGGGGTTGTGGAAACAGACCCGTCTCCTCATCCAGACCTTTACCAACGGGTCAGGAGGTGCGTCGAATGGAATATCTGACCGCCGCTCTACAAAACAACAGGCTGGACCACTGATAAAGTAGTGGTCGGTTTGGGCATGTATACAGCGTGACCTACGCTTGTACATCGGGAAATCTAGGGCTTATATCATGACCCTCTCTTCTTCCCTTTCCTTCATCCCCTTCTTTCACTAACCCCTCTTTGTGTGTCTCCCTTTTGTAATCTTGTCTTGTCCTGTACATCAACGTTAGACCTTCCTTAACAACTGTGAATTTGTGAGGTTACCGATCCTGGGATGTCAATATTGTTATGTAGTAACTACCTGGAAGTTGCGACATAGAAACGCTGTTCTACTTCACTATCTCAGGATGTATTTTACTATGTAAAATGTTCATTCGTCTGTGTTTGTTTCACATTTTGCCAATTGTTATGAGGCTTCTATGTTTTATCTGGAAATTTATTAATAAAAACATACAGTTAAAAAAAAAAAAAAAAAGAAATTTAGTAGTAATTTTCAAACTTTCAAGAAAATTAGCAATATAAATTTTTTAGGGACCAGTCCAGTTCTAATGTGACTTTGATTGGCCTGTATGTTACTACCCCCAAAAAATCAACTCAATCTAAAAAAACTACAACCCCTTAAAGTATTCAAAACAGCATTTAGGAAGTTTATTAACCCATTAGGTGTTTCACAGGAATTAAAGCAAAGTAAAATTTCAAAATGTAACTTTTTTTGCAGATTTTCAATTTTTATCCATTATTCACAAGAATATGGAAAATGTGATCAGGGAAATGCAACTTAATATTGATTCCGCAGATTCTGCTGTTTTCAGAGATATCCCATATGTGGCCCTAGTGCGCTATTTGGCTCAACCACAAGCCCCAGAATAGGAGGAGCACCTACCGGACTCTGGGGTCTCATTTTCATTACGATTTTATTTAGGTGCCATTTCAGGTTTGTGGACGCCCTAAGGTGCTAAAACTAAATAAACTCCCCTAAAAAGACCCCATATTGGGAATTACACCCCTTACGGAATATATCCAGGGGTGCAGTGAGTATATCGACCCCACAGGTGTGTCACAACATTTTTTTAGCGTTAGGTTTGTGAAAATGAAAAAAAAAAAATTTTTTTTCCAACAATCTGCAAATTTAGCTGAAAATGTTTAATTTTTACAAGGAATCCTGGTAAAAAAGCACCCAAAATTTTATTACGCAATTTCTTACAAGTTCGGCAATAACCGACATGTGGGTGTAAACTGCTGTTTGGGCACATGGCAGGGCGTATAAGGGAGGGAGTGTGTTATTTGGCTTTTGGAACGCAATTTTGGGGTTCCATGTCGCATTTGCAAAGCCCCCAAAGTCCCAAAGAATAGGTAAAAAACCTTCCAGAAAGTTGCCCCCTTTTTGGATTCAGCACCCCTCAGGATCTCATCTAGGGTGTATTGTGCATTTTGGGCGCACGGGTGTTCCATAGTTTTTTTTTTGCATGGGCCATGAAAATGGGGTGGAAAAAAGCAATTCCGCCATTGTTTTTTGGGGCTTCAATTTTACAGCGTTCGCCGTGCAGTGTAAATGACGTGATAACTTTACTATGGGAGTTGGTACAATTGCAATGATATAAATTTTATATAGTTTTTTTTGTTTTATTACTTTTACACAATAGAAATAGGTCTATAAAAAAAGTAGCGTTCTTATGTTGTCCTATTCTGAGAGCCATAACTTTTTCAGTTTTCTGTATACGGAGCTGATTATGGGCTTGTTTTTGCGGGATGAGTTGACGTTTTTATTAGTACCATTATGGGGTGCATATGATGCTTTGATCACTTTTTATTAAGGTTTTTGTGAGGCGTTTTGAACAAAATACAGCATTCCTGGTAGTGTCTTTTATTTTTATTTTTTTCAACGGTCATCGTGCGGTATAAATGATATGCTAGCTTTACTCAGCAGGTCGATACGATTACAGCGATACCAAATTTGTAAATTTTTGTTTATGTTTTACTGCTTTTACACAATAAAAACACTTTTATTCAAAAAGGAAAACACATTTTTGCATCGCCATAGTCTGAGAGTCCCTAACTTTCTGTGTACAGAGCTGTGTAGGGGCTTATTTTTTGCAGGATGATTTAAAATTTTTATTGGTATCATTTTTGGGGGGACAAGACTTTTTGATCAGTTTTAAATCCGTTTTATGGAAGGCACGGTGAAGAAAATACTGCAATCCTAGTAGTGTTTTTTATTTTTAATAGTGCTCACCGTGCAGTATCCATGTATCCACAATTATGGCGATACCCAATTTAACTAGTTTTTTTTATTTTGAAGCACTTTAAAAAAAAAAGAAAAAGTGTTTTACTGTGTAAAACAATATTTATGCATCGCTGTCTTCTGAGAGCCATAACGTTTTTATTTTTCCGTATACAGAGACGTGTAATGACGTTTTTTTTTGTGGGATGAACTGACGTTTTAATTGGTACAACTTTGGCATTAATATGTGTGTGTGATCGCATTTTCTATTTTCTGTGATGCTGGATGACCAAAAATAGAAATGTTGTGACTGTTTTTTTTTTTTTTTTTTTACGGCATTCACCGTACGGGTTAATTAATGTGACAGATTTATAGGGTGGGTCGTTATGCAGGCAATGATACCAAATATGGGTACTTTATTTATTTTTTATCTTTTTTTAGGCGATTGGCGATTGTAAAGGGGAAAAGGGCGATGTACGTGTTTTTTATTTTATTTTTTGTGTGTTTTTACTTTTTTTTTTACTTTTTAAAATTTTTTCACTTTTCCCCAGTGGGGATCTGTAACAGCAATCGTCAGATTGCTGTTAACATGGTAGACCTGTACACAGCGTTGCTGCTGTGTACTGGTCGCCCTGGTAACCGCCGATCTCCATGCCCACAATGCAGTCTTTAAACCCTCTCTCAGGTCTGTAAAGTATAGAGAAATGTAGCTGGGCTGAAAGAGAAATTTTGTCTGCCCAACGGAAATCTAGAACAGTAAGAATAATAACAATGTTAAGAACCATTATGAATATGAACTGGTACCACTAGACTTTTTATTATTATTATTATTTATTTTAAAGCGCCATTGATTCCAGGGCGCTGTACAAACAATCTTACAATCTTACAATCTTACGCTGTACTTACAATCCTATTTTAATAAAGAGGGTCAATACCCTAATCTGATCCGGTCTTCGTCCAATTTAAGGGGAGGGACCACCCTCTTCTACTTGAAATCTCCCTAACGATCCTGCCAATTGATTCTTCCAGTACCACATTGTTCCTATAAATGGTTGCATAAGAGAATGTATCTCTTTATCTGAAAGGAATGCTCCAATAAAACTTTGCCATGTATGAAAAAATTAGTCAGTCTGTGTTTCTTTTTTGCTCAACGTGTTCAGTTTGTCCATTAGCATGTGGTGTTTAGCTGCTTGTAGCACCATGACATTAGATGGAACCTTTGGTTTTAATCATTCATTCAAAAGGCATTGTTTTGCTGCCATTATAAGAATGTACAACACTTTCTGGCTGTGCTGGGTTTTTTTTGCTTGTGGGGAGGTCATGGAATAGAAGTTTATGGTCAAGTTGGATGGAGGTCACTAATTTAGAGTTAAACACATGGATCAGCCTGCACTAAAAGTCCTGGACTTGAGAGCACGACCAGATACCATGTTTTAGATCTGTACATGGTGTTGAACATTTTGGGCAAGTCGTTAATCGATCTGGGAAGGATGGATGGGGTGGGATATTGAATCCATATATCGCTCTATGAGCCAGTCTGAAGTACGTGTCTCTCCAGGATTCATTAACTAACGCCTTTCTAACTTTCCTCCATCCCTCGAGTATCGTCTCTGCCATGCCTACACTAGGGAAGTCTCGTTCCCATCCCCTAAAAATTCCTGTAACCGCTTTTTCGTCTTTTGGCCAACGGAGACTAGAATAAAGCTGCGACAAGGAGTGTAAAGCACTCGACGGTCCCACTAAGGAATCAAATCGAGTAGGTTTTCAGATTTCAACAGGTTTTATTAGAAACAAATCAGCACAAATAAAATAGATATGAAGGCATTAACAGCGCAGATTGTAAGAACAGTGCAAAGCGAGAAAACCATCAACACAGAAATAGTCTCTCTGACAGAGTCCATGAAAGAATTCGACTGGTGCCAATGTCCAAATGGTACATCAGTTATATACATGACAGATAATGCAGTATTCAATGATGCACAATTATACAGAGAGACCTAGAGGACAAAACATGCAGCATGAAAAACAATGTTAACTAGAGGAACAATTAACGGCCTGTATAGTAAAGGGGACTGTGGGAGTCCCATGTGGTCACGGTGGGTCAAAGGCAAAAGACCAAACCTCGCCGCGGGAGATATATATAATGCTAACAATTAAACACGCTCAACCCACATACGTACAATCACACTGACGGGAGGGGGGGGGGGGGAATGCGGAAAGGGTAGGTGGTGAGACGGGAGGGGCTTTTAAGATACGTTGGTGTAGCTGGTGGTCAGAGCGCAACAAGCAGGTGAGGCCTGAAACTGCAACCAAGGTGCCCAAATCTGGGTCAGCGACCGTGCTCGGTCCTCTGTCGTGGCCAGAAGCTCCTCCATGTGATAAACATGGGAAACCTCAGTATACCACTCTTCAATCGAAGGTGGATCTGGTGTTTTCCAATGCCTTGGGATAACAGTTTTAGCCGCCTGCAGGAGATGCCGAAGAAGAGACTTTTTGTAGGTGGAGGTGCCAATATTAAACATAAACAGTAATGCAGCGGCATGGATCCTAGGGATAGATATTCCAGAAAGATACCTGATGACACAGTATACTGCACTCCAGAAGCCTGCCAGGACAGGACAGTCCCACCATATATGGAGCATGGTCCCCTTGGAAGTGCCACAGCGCCAACAGATCTCAGGGACCTGTGGGAACCATTTATGGAGTACATGGGGAACCCTATACCATCGAGCCAAAATTTTGAAACTTGTCTCCTGAGCTCTCGTTGCAATAACAGCTTTATGAGTAAGCTCAAAACATTTATGCCACTGCTCAGTGGAAAAGCACTGTCCCAGATCTTTCTCCCAAGCAGCACAATAGGAAGGAAGATCCATCCTGTCACCCGCTGACAGCTCAGAGTACAGTGTAGAATCTCAGGGCTGTAGAGTCGGCAAGCCGAAGCCCCGACTCCGACTCCTCAATTTCCCAAACCTCCGACTCCCGACTCCCTCATACATGGCGCATGTTTAAGTGATAACTTTACTGTAATAAAATGGTAACATCAGGCTGTTTATCACCTTATGTTTACAATAATCAAGCAATTTAGGTAGAACAGACACTGACAAGAAAAAAGGGTAACAATGTTTTGATCTTTTGAACAGTTGTGGGTAGAGTTGAAGAAAAATCTGTATTTGTATCCAAGTCCAGTCTGCACCAACATTGGGAATGTGTAGAAGAGACCTGGGATCAGATTTTGGTCAAGATATGCTTGAATCTGATCCAGAGCCCAGAAGGATTCAGGCAGAGCTGAAAGCCAAAGGGGGATTTCCCAAATACTAACAAAATAATAAAAATGAACACTTTGATTTTTAGGAGCAAAACAGTAACAATGCAGTTACAGGAAAGAATCTGCAGAACTAAACAGATGCTAAATACTTGCAAGTCAAATTTATGTATAAGATAGGTAAGATGACTGTATATAAAATTACAGTAGCCTCAAAATTGTAGTGGATGGTGAGATATGGAGCCTGAAAATCACAAGTTCAAACCATTGTTACCCTTTTGCTTGTCAGTGTAAAATATATTTATTGGATATGACTTAAGGACACACAAAAATTGTAAATATGCAAAACACTGCAGGAACATTTGTGAAGTCTCTGAATTTGTTCTGACAAATAGTATTGCCTCCATCAGATCCTGCATACATGACCTCACATCTGATCTCATTATTTCCAGGCTAGAGAACGACCTCTCTACACTAAGTTGGGTTGGTGGCAAAGCGGTGACCACATGGGCAACATCTCTAACAATTTCAGGGTATAAAGGAATTGCCTCAGCCACAGTCAGGTCTGATGAATGGTTGAACTCTTCTATTTCTTTGAAAACAGGTGAAAAATTCTGCTGCAATCTGTTTGCCATGGGAGCAGAATCTTTCCCCCTGGGGCAGCACTTTGCCTGCTCCATGTCATCAATTACACTCCTCATGTGATGAGGCTGAAGATATGGGAGCAGTAGCACCGGCCGGACCCAATGCCTCTTGCTCTTTGCATCAAACTAACTGGACCAACTTATTATATATTTTGGGAGTCGGAGTCGGTCCCTTTTATGACGACTCCGAATACTGCAAAATAGCCACCCACTCCGACTCCACGACTCCGACTCCACAGCCCTGGTGTAGATATAACGTGTCTCGGGGGAGAATCTTGGAGACACAATTGTTAAAATTTAGTGAGAGGTCTCTGGGCTTGGAGAGTGTTCCCAAACGAGGCGAGAAAGTGCCTCATCTGAAGATATTGAAAGGTTGAGGACGCATGGTCTGGAGCCGCTATAGCTAAACCTGACAGTGGGACGACTTGAGTTCCAGCCATCACTTGATGAAGGCGTAGAGGAGCTAACTTAGAGCTCCCAAAAAAGGGACGCGGTCCCAGGCCAGGTGGGAAAGAACTGTTATCCGAAATTGGTAAAAGAGGACCCGTTCTATCAATTAGTGTTCGATACGCCTTATGAGAATTTACCGAGGTCAGGGTATGTTTAACAGAGAAGAAGTGGTATCGATTCACAAGGGAAGGAGTCCAGATCCAGGGGAGCAATGCGAAGGACAAGGAAGATACGTCACGAGCAATGCGGGTACATACCTTCCTGTCATCAGGGCATATAATGTCCAATAACCTAGCATACGCTGCAGCCAGGTAATATTTCCTGCAATCAGGGAGTCCCAGACCACCTATAGTTTTATGTCTGGTTAGAGTGGTATAAGATAGTCTGGGACGAGAGGAGGGCCAGACAAAGGACGTAAAGAGACGCTGTCTGCGGATCGAAAAATAATTTGGGATAGAAACAGGGACAGTTTGCAAGAGGTACAGGATGCGGGGCAGTATTGACATCTTTAGAATGTTAACTCTCCCAAACCAAGAAAAACACTGCTTGGTCCAGGAGGTCAGATCCCGTGTGATCGCTTTAACTGCAGACTCAAAATTGAGGGGGAATAAGTTTGTTAAAGTAGCCGGAATGGTGATCCCTAGGTACGACAAGCCTCTAGAAGGCCACACGAAGGGGTAATCTCGTTTGAGTTGAGCAAGAACTGAGGGGCATAACCCTACACTCATGGCCTCGGATTTAGACACGTTAATTTTGAAATTTGACCACATGCCAAACGTCCGGAATACAGACACTAGAGAAGGGAGGGACATGGTCGGGTTAGTTATATATACTAGAAGATTGTCCGCAAATGCGGAGCATTTATATTCCTTCCCGGCAATAGTAATACCTGTGATGCCTGGGTCATTGCGTATTGCAGATAGCAAGTTCTCCATGACCAGGACATACAGGAGAGGTGATAAGGGGCAGCCCTGTCTCGTGCCGTTAGTGATCGAGAATGGGTCTGAAAGAGTACCATTGATTTTCAATTTAGCGGAAGGGGCTTGATAAAGAGCCAGGACCCTGGAGAGAAAGGTAGGTCCTATTCCCAGGCGCCGAAGAGTATCAGTTAACGACGTCCATGAGATCCTATCAAAGGCTTTTTCGGCGTCCAGGGACAGGACCATTAAAGGGACCTTGCGGGCCTGGGCATGATGTATGATGTCTATAGTTTTCAGGGTGTTGTCTCGGGCCTCCCTGCCCGGGACAAAACCCACCTGATCGGGGTGCACAAGCCTCGGGAGCACAGCGTTTAGTCTGTTTGCCAGAAGCTTTGCATAAATCTTGATGTCCACGTTCAACAGAGAAATTGGGCGGTAGCTGCCGCAAATGGAGGGATCCTTGCCTGGTGTGGGTATTAGGGCAATGTGAGCCAGAGTTGGTGGCGCAGGGAACGGGCTGTCCGTGGACACGTGATTGAAGGCGCGGAGCAACAAGGGCTTCAATTCATCCCTGAAAGTTTTATAGAATTTGTCCGTGAATCCGTCGGGACCCGGACTCTTCCCGCTCGGCAAACCTCGAATAACAGAGCAGATGTCTGAATCCGTAAATAAGGATTCAAACTTCGAAAAATCAATAACACTAGAAGGATCTGTAGGGGCGTGGGAAAGACTGACCCCACTGCGGGTGAGGGACGCTGTTGGAGATTATACAAGTTAGAATAGAAGGTGTGAAAGATTTTCCCTATTTCCTCTGTCGTGTGAGCCAAATGCCGATCTGATTTGGGGTATATGCATTGCGGATACTCGTTGCCGCAGTGCCCTCGCTAATATCCGCCCACATTTGTCACTGTATTCGTAGAGGCGGCTTCGGCCGACCTGGAGAAATCGTTTCCAAGAAACCTCCAGTAAGCGCTTCACCTCTAATCTGGCCGATAATAAATCTCGCAGGGTATCCGCCGCCAAAGCATGTTTATGCTTGAGTTCCAGCGTGGAGACCCGGGATAGGGCCAGTTTTAACTTAGCCGCTCTGTCCCTCTTCAGCCTCGAGCCATGCCTGATCAAGACACCCAGTATAACACATTTAGCGGCTTCCCATTGGATCAACGGGGAAGAGACATCATTGCTATGATCCTGTATAAAATTTGCAATCGTTCGAGAAATGTCTGCCACACAAACAGTGTCCAATAGCAGCGACTCGTTGAGGCGCCATGACCAGGCAGGCCTAGAGGCAGAAGGAAGGGTCAGCGAGCAGTAAACCGGCGCATGGTCCGATAGGAGGATTTTGCCTACCTCCGTTGACGAGACCCAAGGCAGTGCCCCATGTGACACCAGTATATAGTCCAAGCGGCTATATACATTGTGAGGGTGGGAATAGAAACTAAAATCTTTGCTGTCTGGGTGCTGTAAGCGCCAGACATCGCAGAGTTGCAATAGGGTGTATGCTTTTTTAATGGCTTTAATGGAGGAGTAGGAAAGTGATGACTTACCAGATGAGTTGTCTAGGACAGGGTCCAAGGCAGCATTCAGGTCCCCACATAATACAATCGTGCCTTGAACCAAAGGCGTCAGTTTCTCCACAAATTGAGTAGGTTTTGTAAAATTTACTAATGATCCTATCTTTGACTTCGCAAAGCTCACTACCTGTTTGTACGCTAAGAATTGTCTCTGGTCTATACCAAACATGTTTCGTACCTCTTCAAAAGTAAAAAAATCTCTGTTCCCTAGTATTGATCAACCTGATTATTTTGTCTAGGCCTTTCTCCTTCCACTGTTGGACATACATTGGGTCTCTGTCAGGGAGGAATTCCAGATGTCCTTTCCAAGACAAAAACTTACTTGCCTGATATGGAGTTGGTAAAGTTTTCGTGCTGCTTTCCAGGCATTTATAGTATCCCTTATTATCAGACTTTGTCTTGCTATACTGGGGAGTGCTTTGTATGGGGTATGTAGAAGTGCAGTTAAATTCCATGAAGATACCAGATTAGTTTCGAAGTTTGTGTTAAAAAAGATAGAACTATCTTTTACCCAATCTATGCCATGTCGAAGTAGTGCAGCCAGATTATAGGTCCTAATGTCGGTAGGTTTAGTCCACCCATTTCTTTCGGGAGGATACATTTTTTCAAAGCAATCCTTGGGCGTTTGTTTCGCCATGCAAACTTGGCAAATGCAGAACTGAGCTTATTGATACATGTATGCTTCAACAGAAGGGGAATAGTTTGGAGTTTATATAGTAATCTTGAGAAGCTCACCATTTTGATTAAATGACATCGGGCCATCAATGATAGTGGCAACGTGGCCCATCTGGTTAGCTCAGTGCAGATTTTATGTATTAGTGGTGGAAAATTTTAATTGTAAATCGTTTCTGATGTCTTCCCTATGTTAATGCCTAGGTATTTGATTGAATTCTTTGCTATGGTGACCTGTATATGTTTTAGTGGATTCAGTTTAGTATCTGCCCTTCTCTGCGGGGAGATATCCAACAGTTCTGATTTGTGTATGTTTACTTTGAATCCCAAATTTTTCTCAAAGCGTGATAGGGTGTCTAAGATTAGCGGTATATCTTTATCGGGATGGGCACAAAAGAAGAGGAGATCATCAGCAAAAACGGCTATATTTAAGGCTATCATTATTCCTTCAAACTCTCTGAGGGATTGAAAATATCTAGACATTGGTTCCATCGCTATAATAAAAAAGTAAGGGAGATAGGGGACATCCCTGCCTGGTCCCCTCCACAGTGGGAAAGGGTCAGACAAGAAGCCCGGTATAGCTTTTCTGGCTGTAGGATTATTATATAAGAAGGAAATATATTGATTAAAAACTCCACTAAAACCCATGTGATCCAACACCTTACCCATCCAATTCCAACTAACATTATCGAATGCCTTTTCTGCATCAATTGTTAATAATGCTGCAGATTGGTGTTTGTTAGGATTCGATGTCTTCCAGAACCGTTAGAACTTTTTGGATGTTGGCGACTGCCGATCTATTCTTGACAAACCCTACCTGAGGGCTAGAGATTAGTTTAGGTAGGAGTGACGCTAGTCGGTCCGACATTATTTTTTAAACTATTTTAAGATCAAGATTTATGAGCGATATGGGGCCTCGGAGCAGATGGGTCCTTATCTGGTTTTGGAAGTACTCGTATGTGGGCTTCATTCATGTATTTTGGAATAGAATTTCCCGATAGGAAAGAGTTATATAGTGATAGTAATGTGGGTGAAATTTCAGGGAGGAGAATCTTAAATTCTGATAAAAAACCATCGGGGCCTGGTGCCCTCTGGTTGGCTAGTTTCTGGATCGTATGGGCTATTACCTCGTCTGTTATAGGGGCTCCCAAGAATTCCCTATCTTCCTTTGATAACTTCGATAATACTATTTTGTCTAATAGGCGGTCGGATTCCCCTGTATTGTCCGACGAGGGGCGGTAGAGTTCTGAATAATAATTTTTGAATATCTGAACTATGTCTTTTCCAGCATGTTTGAGGATGCCGGATTTGTCAGAAGTTTCCCCGGCTTGTTGCCGAATCTAAAGAGTCGGGCATCGTGATGAGATTTATGGGACTGTTCTCGTTGTCTTAGCCAATATTCATATTCCCTCTTTGCTGTATTTCAACTCTCCCAGTTTGATCGGGTTGGGTGGGCTCTATAGACTGTGTAAGAATTTCTCAATTTATATGTTAATTTCTCAATCTTAGAGGTAATTTGTTTTTTCCTTGAGGATATAAAAGAGATATGACCTCTCAGAACTGCTTTTGCAGTTTCCCAGAATAAATGGGGCGTGGCTACGTGTGTTAGATTATCTCTGTGATATTCATACCACCACACTCTAAGAAGATTTCCGAACTCCTCGTTATCGTATAGATATGAAGGGAAACGCCATATGTTCTCATTTCCCCTAGGGTTAAAGTCATAGATTTCCATTGAAATTGGTGCGTGATCCGAAATAAGATCTCTGATCGTCATTGCGGTTACCCTAACTGTCAGTTCAGGGGAAGTCAAAAAGTAATCGATGCAGGACCATGTTTGGTGGGGGGAGAGATTGGGTAAGAAAGTAAATTCTCTACCTTCTGGGTGAAATGCTCTCCAAATATCTTTCAAGCGCGTATGTTCCAAAAAATCTTCCAGTATGGTTTTATTATGGCCTCCTGGAAGTGTCCTGTCTTCGCTCACATTATGGACAGTATTTATATCGCCCCCTACTAACTTTAAGGGAGTAGCATCTAATAGAATTTTTTCCGAGAGGTCTCTAAAAAAGGTTTTGTTTTCACCATTGGGGCCATAGACATTGTAGACTGCAATTCTTGTATTGACAACTGAAAGCAGAAGTCTCAATAATCTGCCGTTCGTGTCTGACTCTTATTCCACTACTGAACACTTAGGGCGACATGTATGAACGGGCTTTTCGTCCGTTTTCTGGCGTATATTGCGCCTCCTGGCCCGAATCCCCCTGTCGGACGCAGGAATGCGGTGTTAGGCGCAGTGTTCGCCACTTTCAGCTGCGCCCCGCATGAAGGGGGGGGGCAATGGGGCGGTCACGTGGGCGCGGTGTGGGAACGTTCCAGGGCGGGACGCGGCGCGCTCGAAAACTCTGAGGCATGTACGTATGGCGGCTCGCCAAAGCACGGCGAAATGCAGGGGCTCGGCAGCCCCGGGACAGGCAGACCTAGTTTATTTTGGTCTAAATGCTCCGGCGGGCGGCGAAGTGAAGCAAGAAGGAACTTGCGAGGAAGCATAGAGATCGCAAAAGAAAATCTCGGCGCTCCACTCCGTGCAGCGGGAGTATGATTTCCTAAAAAATCGCCTTTATAAAGGTGTAAAACATTGTCAGAAAAGATCTAAAGCTCAAAAATAAAAAATATAAAAAAAAAAAATCACATTCCAAAAATCTAGAAGGGTGCAATATCAAGAATTCGGATATTGGAAATTGCCGGGAAATACAGTAATTAAAATTTCTGAAAGCTATTCTCATTGGTCGGCAGAAACCGGCCCAATCAGAAATAGGAGCAACAGTGAACCATTAAAACCTATGGAGAACAATTGACCAATCAGAATCAAGGCCGGGACAGTTCAAAATACAGTAAAAATGCAGAAAAGAGCTGATTGGCTGTGCTAGCGGGGGCTTGGCTATCTCGGCCAATGAGAATAGGAGCGACAGGGACCCATTATAGCCTAGGGAGAAGTTTCAACCAATAAAAATTCAAAGGGCGGGACAGTTCAAATACAGTAAAAATGCTGACTGGCGGGAGCTACCGGTGGCTTGGCTTATCCCAGCCAATAAAGAGCGCGAGCTACTTCTCCCATTGTAGTCTATGGAGAGATGGGCGCAATGCAATTTCGGCTCTCAGCGCCGTGCAGCATGGAGTATTAATAAAAAAAACATTTTTATTAGTTGTAAAATATTCTCTGAAAAAAGCTCAAACATTTATAAAACATAAATCAATTCTATCCCGAACAACGTTTGTCGCCGGAGACCGGGTAGCTACATCGGGGATTGCAATAGGAGAATTGCCGGGAAATACAGTAATTAAAAATTATGTAAGCTATTCTCATTGGTCGGCATAAAACCAGCCAATCAGAATTGGAGGGACAAAGCCCCATTATAAGCTATGGAGGAGAATTGGGACCAATCAAATAGGACGAAAAAAGACCCATTATAAGCTATGGAGGAGAATTGACCAATCAAAATAGGAGCGACAAAGACCATTATATCTGTGGAGAAGTTTGGACCAAATTTAGGGGGGCTTGGCTATCCGGCCAATCAGGTGCGAGCTACTTCTCCCATTGTAGTCTATGGAGAGATGGGCGCAATGCAATTCGGTCTCAGCGCCGTGGGGCATGGAGTATGAATAAAAAAATCCTTTTTTTTTTACGTGTAAAATATTATCAGATAAAGCGCTGAACCTTCTTTAAAAATAAAGCACTTAAATCCCTAACAACGCGTTTGTCGCCGGGGGACCGGCACTACATAGGGAATTGCAATAGAGAAAATTTGCCGGGAAAATACAGTATTTAAATTGTTTAAGCGCTTCTCATTGATCGGCAGAAGCCAGCAAATCAGAATAGGAGCGACAAAGATCCATTATATCCTATGGAGAAGTTTTGACCAATCAGAAAAGGAGCGACAGTGCCCCATTATAACCCACGGAGAAATATAGACCAATCAAATCCAAGGCGGGACAGTTCAAAATACAGTTAAAAAGACAGAAAAGAGCTGATTGGTTGAGCTAGCGGTTTTGGGGTTTGGGTATCCCAGCCAATCAGAGCGCGAGCACTTCTCCCATTGTAGTCTATGGAGAGATCGGGGCAATGCAATCTCGGCACTCAGCGCCGTTGTGGCATGAAGTATTATACAAAAATCATTTTTATTAAGTGTAAAACATTATCAGAGAAAGCGCTGAAGCCTTCTCTAAAAATAAATCAGTTAAATCCCTAACTGTTTATTTCTTTATTTTCGTTATCCAAGGATCAATAGTATGGGTGCAATGAAAATAAAGAAATAAACAGGATTTTATTGATGTAATATTTTTTTTTCGTTACCCACATATTTTATTCATTTTTATACACATCAGGGGCAACTTCTGTAGTCTTATCATTTTTGATTTCGGCCATGTACAGTTGTATTTCAGATTGCATTAGAAAAACCCATAGGAGGTCGCTCGCTCTCCCCTTGGTCCAAATAAACCCCCGCCTTTTTAACTTAGCCAATCACAGAGGCTCGCTCTGAATTTCTTTTCCCCATGAACTCTGAGAAAAATAGCTCGCGCTCCCGATTGGCTAAAGGGGGACGAGCCCCCGCCGCTTCAACCAATCAGCTCGTTTCTGCCTTTTTACTGTATTTTGAACTGTCCCGCCTTTGAATATGATTGGTCAATTTTTCTCCATGGTTAGAATGGGTCCCTGTCGCTCCTATTTGATTGGTCAATTCTCCTCCATAAGATATAATGGGCACTGTCACTCTATTTGATTGGTGGTTTATGCGACCAAACAGAGAGCTTAAAAAATTTTTGAATTTACTGTATTTCCTGGCGATTCTCTCTATTGCAATTCCCTATGTAACGCCGGTTCGCCGACAAAACGCGGTTTGTTGGGATTTCACTGATTTATTTTTAGAGAAGGCTTCAGCGCTTTCTCTGATAATGTTTTACACTTAATAAAATTTTTTTTTTTATTAATACTTCATGCCGCACGGCGTTGAGCGGCGAGATTTCAGTGCGCCGATCTCTCCATAGACTACAATGGGAGAAGTAGCTCGCGCTCTGATTGGTGGGATAGCCAAGCCCCGCTAGCTCAGCAATCAGCTCTTTTCTGTCTTTTTTACGTATTTTGAAAATGTCCGCCTTTGATTTAGATTGGTTTAAAAACTTCTCCATAGGATATAATGGGTCTTTATCGCTCCTATTCTGATTGGTCAATAGTTCTCCATAGGTTTTATGGGACACTGTCGCTCCTATTCTGATTGGCTGGTTTTCTGCCGACCAATCAGAAGAGCTTAAACAATTTGAATTACTGTATTTCCCGGCAATTCTCTATAACCCAATTCCTTATGTTGCGCCGGTCTCGGCGACAAATGCGTTGTTCGGGATTTTCTTAATGTATGTTTATGTAACGGTCTGGAGGTGGATCCTCTGGACCACCGCAGGCGATGGCGTAAGCCCACACCAGGGAGTGGAATCTAAGTGGGTCCCGGTATTCACCAGAGCCCGCCGCAAAGCGGGATGGACTTGCTGCGGCGGGAGTCCACCAGGTCACTACCATGGCGGGGCTTGCTGCGGTGGCGGCCAAGGGTAGGCGAGGTACAGAATCGGCAGTCAGGCTCGTAGTCGGGGACAGGCAAGAAGGTCAGGGGGAGGCGGCTGAGGTTCGTGACGTGACAGGCAGAAAAAGGGCAGGGCAGGCGGCAAGGATCCGTGGTCGGTAAACGTAAGCAAAAGGGTTCGGTTTCACGGTAGGCGAGACAAGGCTTTCTGGAACGCTTTCCCAATAGGCATGTGCACAGAGATCCGGCAAAGGCCACTGGGAAGAGGCTGGGCTAAAATGGGAGCAGGCCCCGGTAATGGCCAAAAACCC
>JAODAL010010436.1:0-105179 GCA_025379985.1 Phyllomedusa bahiana | reverse complement strand
CTCCGCCGTGACTTTACACCGGTAGATGCTGCTTTAAAATTCTCTAGCTAACTACATAAAATGTTAAAATCTCTAATCTAACTAAATTGGAAGGATCACAGCTAATAGCAGAGGTTTCTCTGTGCAGAAATAGACTAATTTCGCTGCGCTGTGTGGCCACAGGCAGAGCGCCACGTCCTTTCCCTATGAGACGCTGAGAGACACTGAGGCTGAAAACAGGAAACGCTGTTCTATGTAAAACGAGAGGTCATGTGATTTTTCCAGCCAATCGCAACCATACACATCCCAGTCATGACGTCGCACACACATCTCACCCTGCTCTATTCTATAAGATGATTTGCTGGCCGCCAAAATTACAGGAAGCGCCGAAAAAGGCGCGATCTTAATAGATGATGCTCAGATTTTAACCTTAATTATCGAATGATCTGGAAATTTCGATCACCATAAAAACCTTGCCGATTTCAACTTTGTCGATAAAAAATCGCTCAACACTAGCCAAATATATTGTGTAAAACTTGTGCCACCAAAGATATCTGCCCCACACTTTGTTAGGCTGGTTATCCTTGGTATAGAAATACTCCACATGTGGCAACAATATACTGATGGGATATAAGTCAGGGCTTGGAAGGCAAACAATACCTGGGCTTACTTGCATGGGTTTTGCTGTAATGGTTTTTATGTGCCAGGTTGCATTAACCGAACTTCTGAAGTACAAATATATTTGGAACCCCCAAGAAACGACCTCATTCTGGTAATGTCAATTACAGCCTTTATTTTTTGTAGGTGAAGTGTGTTTAAATCCAAGGGTGATTTTTTTTTAAACAAAAAAATGTGCAGCAGTTATGTCCGAGTGAAAATTGCAATGTTTCCACATATATGCCATTTCGATGTGAATTATTATAAGTTTGTTCCAAAGGCAGCTGTTTAAGAGGTTGTTATGCTGGGTGTGGAATTTTCATGTTCCTGAGTACACTGGAAGTTTTTTTTTTTTTTCAAATGTGCAAAGGTCATACACATTGACTATAATTTTTTAGTGATATGCAGCTTATGCCTTTGGAAAAAATCACAACATGATGCTGGTTCTCCTGAAATGGCAAAACGCTACTTGACCTGCTATCGGTGCAGTCACCAATAGTGAGGTCTTATGAGCATCATAGAACATTTATTAAAAAGTATTGTTACTTCAGCAGCTGATAGAAGGTTATGGGAGGAGTTATTTAGAGATATGTGGAGCATTGAGGTAACCTCTAAATCATCTGGAGCCATCAAATCAATGCTGGACTGCGATCATCAGGTTTTTTTATCCATTCATTTAATATATGCTTTGGTCACATTATGGACTATTGTACTGATGAGCTGTAAAAAACTTGTTTAACAGGGACATGCATAAGGACAACACAACAAGATAGGAATTTTACCTTTATTGACTGCTGTCATTAGGGAACAGGGAATATTAAAGGACAGCCACCAAAGGGTTGGGATGCCCTTTTCAGGCAGGTAGAGCCCTATTTGGATAATGGTAGGAAACCTTTTGCACATTGTTGTTGCAAGACCACTTAAATCACACTTTATACCTAATGATCAAAGTGAAAACTGCAGGACTTCAGAATTGAAAAAAAAAAATTGAAAGTGATTTGGAAAATTAAAAAAAAAAAAAAAAGAAAAATGTGTTTAACATAAAACATGACTTGAACTACATGTCATTTTTTTGATGACATGCTCCCGTTAAAGTTATGTTTTAATCCATTTATTTTTCTGTCGCAGTGACCACGTGAATCAGTCGTGGCTATTTAAATATGCTTTGTCAGTTGTCTTCTCCTGGATGCCAGAATGTTTTTATTAAATAAACAGTCTTTGCAAAAGTTATGTACAGTAATGTGTTTAGCCTAGTGAAGGGCCTAAGGGGTGGTGCATGACATATTAATTTTCATACTGGTGTTCATGATTTCAAGTGTCATTCACCACTCTCTAAGGCTAATTAATGACAATTAATTAATGACATTAATGACAATAAAAGTTTATATGTTTTGCACAAAAATTTCCTTCAGCTACGGCTCTATAAAAGTAAGCAGGCGATTTGGCGCTCTAAAACAGAGATTTGGAACTCCAATACTTTACGAAAACACATAATGAATTGAATAAACACAGAATTTTGGACTAAACAAATCAATATGTACAGTTTATTCCTGTAAAAGAAAATAACATGTCATGGAATGTAACGGAAAGCCCTCCAGGTTTGATAGGTTTATCCCATATGCTTTACATCTAACAGACTGAGAGGGCGTTTGTGATGAAAAGGTTATTTCTATTTATAATAGACAATTTTTTGACAATCTGCTGTTTTCTCCTAAAAACGAGGAAGAAGTATAAATATGTAAATCAGTCCTCCAAACTACAAATATACTTCAAACTTATAAAGCATAATGTTTAGTGAAGCTTAATTATCCATGTTAATTAATAATGAACCACGGGGGCTTTCATTTTTAATATAGCCTTTCCCATTCTTCTCTACAGTTCTTTTTGTGCTCTAATTCACTTAGAATAGTTACAAATGAAATAACCAGATAAAAAGGCAAATATATCTATGGAAATACTTGCATCCAGAAAGTAGAGAATATTGATTCAGAGAAATTAGCCAAAAGGTAACCTTGTAGAATAGGAGATAATGTATGACTGTACCAGCTGCTATGATAGCTTCAAGGTCAGGAATGTGATTAACAGCTAATCCTGGCTTTCTTACTCATTTCCCTACATACATCTAAGTGCATGAACCATGTAAAATGAAAACTTTTCAAGTTAGATTGGTAAATCTAACTTAATGTTGCCTTTAAAGTCTGAACACAGAACCTATTCAAAGAAACTGCATATATATATTAAAACAGGAGGTTGCATGGAGGTATGTGGTGTCCCTGCAGCCCCATGGCATGGCCCATAGGTATTTTGTGTGCTGCCAATGCATAAACCCCATGCAGATAAATGGAACTGATTTCCAAATTTCTGCAACAAATCTGTCACATGTGAATTTACCTTTGCAAAACTTCATGGGAACAACAGCTCCATAAAACCATACAGACATTGAAGGCATACAGGGTTAAAATTGGGCTAAAATGTCTATGGCTTAGGACCATATCCAGCTCTAAGGTTGTGAATAAGAATGGAAATTATAGTTCTATTGTGAAATGATTTTTACTATAGAACCCCTTTATATGAAGAAAGATGATTTTAGAAGCAATAAGAAACCATCAATGGCATTTGTTTGGTGAATTTCTATACAGAAAAATAATTAGATTTATTTAAATTGCTGTAATTCTGAGTTGCACAACTTGGCAAGATTTGGGGGCTTAAATAGCCCAAGAATACCCCTCGTCCGCCTGAAAACACAAGGTTAAGGGTGTGAAGAGAAGGTAGATGTTAAATGTCTATAGATCCCAAGTGTCAGGCAGGTGTTTTACCCCTAGGTATCAGGTGTGCAGAGACTCTCAGTCTGGGATCTGTAGGCTTTACTTACTGGTCAGATACTTGCAGCATGTTACATTCTTTAGTAATTTCACTGGTCCAGCATGGGTGTGGGTACATTAAATGACAGTTCATAACTCTCCCTCTCACTCACACTTATACTCTAGAAAGAGAACTCTGCTCAACTACCATGTAGCAGGTCTCTTACTCACCACAACTACCATGATACTTGTCTCTTCTATCAAGAGAAGGATATTCCCCAGCTCTCTTCTGTGACTGTACCAAAACATCCAGTCACTCTTCAAGCTTCACTATGCATGTTATGCATTCTCCAGCTGTCATGGCCCAAACCTCCCCTTGACCCTACCACCACCAGGCTACAGCATGTGTCACAATCCTTCTTCCTCTTTTCACTGTACCCCAATTCATTCTCTGTGCTTTCTCTCTCTCTCCTGTCTATTCCTGCTTTTCTCCTTCTATTTCACCTGAGCCACTGGCAGATGTTTGCCTTCTGCCTGGTTTCCACACTGCTGGCTAGTGCAGGAGAACATCCCAGATGCTGGAATTTCTTCTTAATTGTACTGAACTTAACAGAATCAACTAAGAACTGAACTAACTCAGCACATGGCAGACCCTCCTTACAACTGTGTTCCTCCTTCCTCCAAACACTGATTGGCTGCATGAATAGCCATGCTTCTATACACACTGAAAAAATCACATACATGAAATTACATAAACCACACTGTTCTTAGGGGTTGGTCCCACCCCTTATGCATTTACCATCCAGAAATGCCCTGGCCAGCAGTCTGTGGGCCCTGTGTTGTGCAGGCCTGATCTACATTAAACTGAAATGCAAACAGAATCACCTTAAATAACCAGATATACACCCTGTGTTTTTATTTCACATCATTCTTTCTTTATAGTGTGCTAGAAATGATTGTTTGAAAAACAAGCAGATCACAATCAAGCAAAAGCTTAGGGAAACTGACTTTGAAAGAAATCCAGATGACTGTGTTAAAATGTTATTGTTTATTACTATGGAAAGTGACTACTAAGCAGCTCTTGCCACATGCACTAGGATGTAGCTGTTTGGTGGAAATAATCCCTGAACTAGAAAACTGGAAAGCTTGTTGATGATGGCAATAAAGCCTCTGAATAGGTATTTTCTTTGCTAATTAAACTCACAGTTTAAGACATGTACTAGCAGTATAATGACCATAGCAGAGTAACATGAACCAGCCAAAGTCAAGGAGTGAGGTTATGTAGTGTTCACTGGGTCATTATCAACCTGGTGCATGCTCATTACAAAGACTTTACATTGTAATAATCAGATTAATGAATTGCAACTTTATCTGAGAGGAAATGTGTTTGGTGTGCTTAACACAGCTTTACAATGTCCTCCTGCTTTGTAAAAGATCCTTTATGATACTCTTGTGAGAAGTTCTTAGTTTCCATATTGTGATTTACTAAAATACTACAACCCCTGGAAAATTAAGGATCACCACTTAGAGAATGGACGACCAGCTTTTTTTTTTTACTTTGTAACAATTAAACAAATTACAAATATGACATAAAACAATGTTTAAAGGGGTTCTCCAGGACTATTCTTTTATTTGTTATAGGGTTCACAACTGTATAATATTAAACTTTGTAATTCATACTTATCAAAAATGATTTACCTGTTCTACTCTGCAGAACCAGGCAAAGAGCCCTGTCTTTTCTTCCCCCTACAAACCATGTAACATTCATTGATCACATGGCCTCAGTGAAAGTTTTGTCACCACTCAGTGGGTGTGCCTTGAAGCCAGGTTTAGCTCAGGAACACTCCTCTGTAGTGGGCATGACTAAAGCAGAGAACAATCTGGCTGCATTCGCTCCTGCCAGCCTGTAGTTTAAAAGTGAATAGAAGTAATTACATTAGAGTAATTACAGGGGAGTTGGAACTGTTTATCTTTGATTCCAGCTGGCAGGATTTACTAACAGTAAAGGGAGCAGTGGACAGCAGTTCAGAGCAAGGGCTGTCATAAAAATGATGACTGCAACTATGTACCGTTTACACAGTAAGTCCTAGCTACTATTATTATCATGACTGTAAGTACAGATCTGGGGGTCGATTACACACTTATGTCAGCACAGAAACCTTAGCAGTGATAACTGTTTAGGGAAGTCCTAGACTGCAGTGCAGTCTGGGAGTTGTAGGAAAGAGATGTTGAAGCACAACTGACACTCCCACAAGCAATAAGTTTCACTGCAAAAAGTGGATCTTCTGATAGATGAATAAGAAGGCAAAAGAAAAGTAAAGAAACACATGAAGGTAGATGAATATCTTTACTTTTCAATATAAATGCTATTTATAGTGTTCTATGAAACCTTTAAACTCCAGAATAACACCTTTTTTGGCTGAACATTCTGGACTTGTCAAAACTTATCTTGAACAAATAAAAGTAAATTATTTTAATTACTGACATATTTTTTTCCCAGAAAAAGAGAGAAAAAATTTAAGGCATCAACCCCCCCAAAAAAAATCTTAGTATTTTATTTATTCCTTGGCGATAAATGTCTGATTGCTGGAGTTTGAGTTGCTGGGGCCTGATGGAATTGGTAAAGTGAGGTCCCAAACATGAGGAAGGCTTTGGAAGAAGCAGAAGTCAAACTCCTGCACTTCCTCTCCATTCAAAGTATACAGGAGTTATATAAATAGTCGAGTACAGTACTTGGTTGTCCCTGTCATTCCCATAGACTTTGAATAGAGCAACATTATGCATGTTCAACTGTTGCTCCATTGAGAGCCTACTACTGGCAGTTGGGAACCCTGTGTAATCATGGTGGGAGTCCCAGCAGCGGGACCTTCAATGATCAAACATTTATTACCTATCCTGTGGATAGCTGATAAATATCCTTTGTGGCACAACCCCTTTAAGGTTTCATAGCAGACTATTTTAAATTTTGAGAATTGTATTTGTGTTTGTTTTAGAAATACAAAATTACAAGGTGATAATAATTTTTTTCATCTACATTGAGTGATTCCATAATCTTTTCCCTCTATTTTATCTGGAGGAAACCTAAACCATTAATTTAAAAGAAATCCTTTTGATTGGTTGAGGTATTTTTTCTTAAAGCTAGAATGTTTAGCTTTTAAACACAACTGTAGATATTTAATGCAAACTCTTGTCTTCTCCATTCAATGTTTACTTGGGCACACTATTGCATATAGTATGAATGGAAACTTTCTACTTATACAGATAACTGTTCAACTGTGACATTACTATGTGAAAGGTCCTGGAAAAGCTGTAGTTAAGCTAAAGTGTCTACAGATCATTAAGCAGGTTTAATCAAATACAATTAAAAAGGTAGGTTTAGTGTAGATATTTTAACAAACAAACATACTTTTCTAATATTTTTCTTTTGTTAAAGAACAAGAATAATTCAGTGTATGAAATTAAGAAATGTACTTACTGCAAAAAAGATCTGAAGAGAGCTGTGCGCTACTTCTATATACTGGTACTCTAGTAAGCACGCTGATATAGTAATGTAGCGATGATCTTCTGGTGCCCAATCTGGAGCAGGAGTTACTGAGGTAACCATACAACCTGGTCCATTTTCCATCCACCAGGAACGATGCATTGATACATTAAATGTTAAAATAAGGTCTCTTTCCTAAAAAGATAGAGATATACACCTAGTTTAGTATACATGTAACTGGATAATGATACTGTAAGGTAGAATATTGGCCTCTAGCAACATATAAGAAAAAACCTAGAACTATAAATCCTTAACAATTTACAGTTGAAACCAGAAGTTTACATACACTATATAAAAAGACACGTATGCATGTTTTTTTCACTATCTGACATGAAATCAGAATAAACCTTACCCGTTTCAGGTCAATTAGGATTACAAAATGATTTATATTTGTCAAATGCCAGAATAATGAGAGAGCGAGAATTTTTTAAGGCATTTTTATTTCTTTCTGCAAAGTCAAACGTTTACATAAATTTCATTAGTATTTGATAGCATTGCTCATAAATAATATGACTTAGGTCAAACGTTTTGGATATCCTTCCACAAGCTTCTCACAATAGTTGATAGGAATTTTGGCCAATTCCTCCTGACAGAACTGGTGTAACTGAACCATGTTTGAGGTCACCTTGCTTGCACCTGCCTTTCAGCCTTGCCCATAATTTTTCAATAGGATTGAGGTCAGGACTTTGTGATGGCCACTCCAAAACATTGACTTGTTATCCTTAAGACACTTTGTAATCAGTTTGGTAGTATGTGTCAGGTCATTGTCAATTTGGAAGACCCATTTCCGCCCAAGCTTTAACTTCCTGGCTGATATCTTGAGATGTTGCTTAAGTATTGCCACATAATCTTCTTTCCTCATAATCCATCTATTTTTTGAAGTGCACTAGTCCCTCCTGCAACAAAAAACCCTCACAACCTGATGCTGCCACCCCATGTTTCACAGTTGGGAAGGTGTTCTTAGGCTTCCAAGCTTCTCCCTTTTTCCTCCAAACATAATGATGGTCTTTATGGTCAAACAGTTCAATTTTAGTCTCATCAGACTACAGGACATTTCTCCAGAACAGTAGGTCTTTGTGTCTGTGTGCATTTGCAAACATTATTCTGGCTTTTATATGTTTCTTTTGGAGTAATGGCTTCTTCCTGGCAGAGTGGCCTTTCAGCACATGTTGATATATTACTCGTTTCACTCTGGATAATGACACAATCTTACCAGCTTCTGCCAGCATCTTCACAAGGTCTTTTGCTTTTGTTATTGGGTTGATATGCATTTGTTGGCCCAAAGCACGTTCATCTCTGAGACACAAAACTTGTCTCCTTCGTGAGCTGTATGATGACTAGACATTCCCATCTTGTTTGTGCTTGCGTATAATTGTTTGTATAGATGAACTAGGCACCTTCAGGTATTTGGAAATTGCACCCAAGGATGATCCAGACTTGTGCAAGTCCACAATTTTCTTCCAGATATCTTGGCTGATTTTTTTTAGACTTTCCCATGATGTTACACACAAAAGCAGTGTGTTTCTGATGTGAATTCTAGTTGACATAAAACGGGTAAGGTTTATTCTGATTTCATGTCAGATAGTGAGAAAAACATGCAAATGTGTTTTATATATAGTGTATGTAAACTTCTGGTTTCAACTGTAAATAAAGTGAAGGTTCTTAGAGGTGACCATCCAAAACCGCATGGAAAAATGGTCTTCTAGAGGAGTAGTGCTTTCAAGGAAGATCAACGAAAGGTGTTTTATATGATAGAACTAAAAATCTGTTTCAGGAAATCTAGCCTGGTTAAAGATTTGGGATACTATATTTTCTTCAAACATGAAAAACATTTATTATTTGCAATGAATTATATATTATTTGCATAGACTTCCACTAGAAGCTACTTAACAAAAAAAATAAATAATTATGTAAACTGTCCTAATTAAAATGACTGCTATTGTCCTAAAATAATTCTACAGCTCTTAATATTGTCTCTTTGGTTACATACAAATCCTGTGTAGTCTGATCCTGCAGTCATACTGCCAACTTCTTCTTTATCAAAGAAATAAGTGGAATTCATTAAAAGAATCACAAAGTCACAACTGAAGGGTAAGTCCACACAGCAAGATGTCTCAGTTGGTATTTGGATTTTGAAACCCTCTGAAAACCGACTGTCAACCATTTCCATAGACTTGAATAAAAAATCTGAGCTGTCGTCTACACAGCTTGGATTTTCTGACGGTCGTATTTGAAACAGTCGGTGGAAAATGTATTGTTCAATGGTTAGGAGGACGTCTCAAATTGAGACCAGAAACTGAGTTTCTTTCCGTTCAAAAAACATTAAAATACTGGTTGGATTTTTTAATCAGTATCCGACGGGTATTTTATCTATGCCATGTAGATGATCCATACCCCAATAGTAAAAACAGTCAAATTAAAACACCAGCAGAGCAAAGCCTAATATATCCATTTAAAAGCAGAGAAATTAACCCGAAAAACATTTTTATATTAGTTACATAGTGTCATTTCTAAATGACAGAACTGTTCTTCTCAGCTTCAAGATTTGCACAGATGCAGCTACCCGGAATCTTAGCTGTTCTTTCTCCATCCACAGCTCAATAACCGCCCTTAGTGGTAAAATGTTAACACTAAAGACTTATGCATATAACTAGATTATAACTCTTTACTTCACAGGGCCTTATTGTACTTTAGATTGCATTTAATTTCATTTGGAGGCATACAGTGTTTTTTGCTGATGGACTAATACAGAATAATGTGGCATGCTTTATTAGATGAGTTGTTGTAAGTGTATCTTCCCTTAAATATTGCTTCTAGCATTAAAATATCTCAGTACTTCAGTGCCATAAAGAGGCACAATATAGCTCCACAGTATAAAACCATAGGGAAGCTGTGTGCTTCTGTCACAATTCTGGAGAAAGTAGAGTTTCAACAATTACAAGACCTGCTGGAGAGAGCAATATGGAGTGGCTGGTGACATTCTGAGAGAAAATCCTGAACGGGGCAGATGTAGTCTCCTGGGGATCTTGAACCACACGCAAGGGCAGGAAAAAGCTATGAGCTTCTTCAGTAACAACCTGACTGTTAGAGGACCAGTGGAGTATCTAATAGTTCCTCAGTTATGAAAGACAATCCCTTAAAATTAAACTAAATAATTACATTCTGCAAGGCTAATGCGTTTGTATCATCTTGTTAAAACTGCAACCAGTAAGCTTACTATACCACTTTTGTATGTCTATAACCATCAATCTTCTGAGCCACAGGTGTAGATATTTGTTGATTTAATTGTTATTTTCTGTCATTCTTATTCAAAGGGATCCCAGTAAGCATCCCTTCTCAAAGTACCTATAAAGTCATACAGGAATACAATATGATTATGATCATTCTACTTGTATTTTCTTTACATCTCATGTATGCTTTTGCCTTATAATTTATTTCTCTTGTGCTCTAATATCTCTTTTTAGCTGTGACGTGTATCTACCTTTTATATATATATGTTTTTGAACCTATGGAAAAAGGTTTCAATAATTTCACTGATACCAAATTAAATTCCTTTTATAGGTTTTTACTGCATATAAGCAGATATAGGTCTTCAGTTATTGTAATGCATTGTGTATACATTGATTGGCCAAAACCAAAACAGGCCTGATCCGTTAAGGCATGAGCTCCACAGAATCCCTGAAGGTGTCCTGTGATATCTGGCAGATATTAGCGTTGAAGTGGAGATCCAAAATGGGGTCAAGTACTGGGTGCTCATTACCTTGTTACCGGTTCATTAGCTATTCTACTTTAACTTGCATTACTATTAACCCCTTACTGCCAGAGCCAGTTTTGGCCTCTCTGACAGAGCCCTATTTTTTAAATCTGGCATGTGTCACTTTATGTGAGAATAACTTTTTTACACTTTAACCTATCCATGTGATTCAAAGTCTGTTTTATCGTGACACATTGTGATTTAAGATAGTAAGAAATTTTGGTCCAAAAAGTCCTTGTTTATTTGTTAAAAATATCAAAGTATTGTGAAAAATTAGAAAAATGTACCATTTTCAAACTTCAAAAATTTCCACATGTAAGACAGATAGTTATTCCACTCAAAATAGCTTATAACTAGCATCTGCCATATGTCTACTGTAGGTTGGCATCATTTTTTTAAATGTCTTTTTTTTTTTATGACATTAGGGGCCGTAGAAATTCAGTAGTAACTTTAACATTTTCAAGAAAATTTGTAATATTCATTTTTCAGGGACCAGTCCAGTTCTAACGTGAGTTTGATTGTCCTCTATGTTTGATACCCCCATAAATGACTTCATCTAAGAAACTACACCCCTTAAAGTATTCAAAACAGCATTTAAATAAGTTTATTAACCCATTAGATGTTTCACAGGAATTAAAGCAAAGTGGAGGTAAAATATCCAAAAATTTAAATTTTTATCCATTATTCACAAGAATAAGGTACATGTGATCAGGGAAATGCACCTTAATATTGATTCCCCAGATTCTGCCGTTTTCAGAGATATCTCTTGTGGCCATAGTGCACTATTTCGCTCAACCACAAGCCCCAGAATAAGAGGAGCACCTACAGGATTTTGGGGTCTTATTTTCATTACAATTTTATTTAGGCGCCATTTCGGGGTTTGCAGACATCCTGAGGTGCTAAAACTTAATAAACACCCCTGAAAAGACCCCATATTGGAAGCGACACCTCCTAAGGAATATATCCAGGGATGTAGTGAGTATAACGACCCCAGAGGTGTTTCACAAATTTTTTTAGCATTAGGCTTGGAAAATGATTTTTTTTTTCCAACAATCAATTATAGCTGAAAATGTTGAAGTTTTACAAGGAATCCTGAAAAAAGGCACTCCAAATTTTGTTACATAATTTCTACCAAGTTCGGCAATACCCTACATGTGGGTGTAAACTGCTGTTTGGGCGCATGTCACGGTGTACAAGGAAGGGAGTGTTATATGGCTTTTGGAATGCAGATTTTAGTGGGGCCATGTTGCATCTGCACAGCCCCCAATGTAGCAGGACAGGTGACACCTTCCAGAAGTCGCCCCTTTTGGATTCAACACCCCTCGTGGATCTCATATAGGGGTGTATTATGAATTTTGGACGTACGGGTGTTGCATAGATTTTTTTTAGTATTGGGCTATGAAAATTGGAGGAAAAACGCAGTTCTGTCATTGTTTTTTGGGCTCCTTATTTACAGTGTTCACCGTACAGGATAAATGACAGGATAACCTAACTATGGGGGTCGCTACAATTGCAATGATATAAATTTTATACAGTTTTTTATGTTTTATTACTTTTACACAATAGAAATAGGTCAATAAAAAATAGCGTTTTTATGTTTTCCTATTCTGACAGCCATAACTTTTTCATTTTTCTGTATATGGAGCTAATTATGGGCATGTTTTTTGCGGGATGAGTTGACATTTTTAGTAGTACCTTTATGGGGTGCATATGATGCTTTGATCAATTTTTATTATGTTTTATTATGTTTATTATGTTTCTTGTGAGGCATTTTGAACATAATACAGCATTCATGGTAGTGTCTGTTAAACGTATATAAATATAAAATACTCCCATTGTGGCATATATCTACTTGTTAAACGTATATATATATATATATATATATATATATATATATATATATATATATATATATATATATATATAATACTCCCAATACTCTCCGCTTTCAAAAAAGGGGGTTTTATTGTGTAAATCAATATTAATGTATCACTATCTTCTGAGAGCCATAACTTTTTTATTTTTCCGGATACAGAGCTGTGTAAGCACTTTTTTTTGTGGGATTAACTGACGTTTTAATTGGTACAACTTTTTATAAGGTAGGTCGTTACGCACGCTGCGATACCAAATTTGGACACTTTATTTTTGATCTTTTTTGGGGCGATTAGTATTTTTAAAGGGGAAAAGGGCAGTGTACGTGTTTTTATTGTATTTTTTGTGTCTGTGTTTCACTTTTTTCCCTTTTTTTTTACTGTTTTGCACTTTTTTCTTAACTTTTCCCCATGGGGGATTTGTAACAGCAATCTTCAGATTGCCACTTGGCAAATGAGATTCAATATGGATAAATGTAAAGTTCTGCATCTGGGTACAAAGAAGCTGCAGGCATCATATGTCCTAGGGGGAGAAAAACTTGGAGAATTGCTTGTTGAGAAAGATCTGGGCATTCCTGTAGATCATAGACTACAGAATAGCATGCAGCGTCAATCAGCTGCCTCTAAGGCAAGTAAGATATTGGTGTGTATTAAAAGAGGCATGGACTCGAGGGACAAGGATATAATTCTACCACTATATAAAGCATTGGTGCAACCTCACTTGGAATATGCTGTTCAGTTCTGGACTCGAGTTTATAGAAAAGATATAATTGAGCTAGAGAGAGTGCAAAGATGAGCAACCAAACTTATAAGGGGAATGGAGCATCTTAGTAATGAGGAGTAGAGTTGAACTTAAATTAGTCTTGAGAAAAGACGGTTTTGGGGGGACATGATTAATTTATTTAAATATAAAAAAATTTTCCTACAAAAAGTATGGGGTAAAATTATTTCATGTAAAGCCCCCTCAAAAGACAAGGGAACATTCCCTTCGGCTAAAGAAAAAAGGATTCAATCTCCAGAGGAGAAAGCGTTCTTCACTGTAAGGACTTTAAATCTGTGGAATAGCCTCCCTGAGGAGCTGGTCACAGCAGGAACAGTTGGGAGTTTCAAGAAAGGCTTAGATAACTACCTGAAACTAAAGAATATTAATGCATACGTAGCTATGTAAAATTCTGGATCCTGGCTGGTAGCGGCTCTGGAGTCAGAGCTGGTGTCTCCCCTGGAGCAAATTGGTTCTTGCCTTGTGGGTTTCAGGGCATTCACCAGTGGGGAGGTTGGGCTTAAAATCCTTGTCTCCCTCCCTTCACCCACTTTTTCCCAACCTTGGTTGAACTTGATGGACACATGTCTTTTTTCAACCGTACTATGTAACTATGTAACTATATTGCACATTGTGAAAGGTGCCATTATAATGAGATTATCATAATTCACCTGTCTTGGCTTACCAGTGTATCTTTATGTTTATCATAGCAGTTTGATATGCTTTTGTGGATTCAGATCTAATTACTACTGAGGCAGCATAATTGCCTGCAGATGGTTTTGAAACTAGTCACAAATTTATAACAATAGCTGGTAATAAATCCCAGGACATCTCAGTGTTTAATAATCCTAAATCATTAAGGTACATAGTTAACATACTGTATTTAAAAAAAACACTACTGAAACAAAATAAGTACATTTCAATGTGTATAGTAAACTAAGAAAAAGTCTCTCATAATAACAAGCATATAAGGACAGGAGAGAAGTTAAAAGGTTATTCTCACCACAATTATTTGATTTAAACGTAAAGAGGAAGGTAAATAAAGACTATTACAAATCCATTGCTGTTCTGATTTTTCTTCATTTCAGAGCTAGAGCAGTTCTTATCTCCTGCTTGTATACAAAAGCTTCTCTATGTTACTGACCATCTTTCTCTTCTCTCATTACTCCAGCATTCCTGACCTGGATGGTCAAGACGGTTAGGAGTCTATTCCTGCTGTGTCTTATCAGCAGCATAGGAGCTTATCTTTCTTACTCATCTTTCTTACGCCTGTATCTTCCCATTGTGTGAAAGCCCTCAGAAATTGTATCATCATTGTATCAGAAGATGTAAGCACTGGACAGCCATTGCATGGTTTAACCTCATTTGTGACTTTGCATGCATACCCTTGTCGCCCTTTACTCAGTCGTTTAACTACTCACCAAGACAGTGGTATACAATATTGAGTAGCACAAATTAGTTTAAGCAATGTCAGAGTGAATTTAAGAATTTGAATTAAAGAGTGTTATACGGAAGATAGCACGGAAACAATGGGATCATTGGTCCCTTCTTATGGTAGAGGCCATAAGAAAATATCATGGGAAACAATCAGTGACGTACAACATCATCTGGAGCAGTCGTCTACGAAACCTCTGAGACTTATAGCACAAGGGACTGGAAAATTTTATTCAATATGTCAGATAGCTGCTAAAAGGGCACAAGTGCATGTGCATCTTATCGCCGTCATTCAGGAGCTCAAATTGAGTGATATATAGAAAAGAGTCATTACTGTCACGTGTGGGGAAAACATCTAATGTTAAATTGCTGCTATTTCTCCCAATTTGCTTGCAAATACTTCCAGGAACATGGAGTGCCACATCAAAATGTGTCTGGAAATGGAAATCACTTCCAGCATCACATTTGATGCAATCGATTACACAGAATATACAACAGAATATATAGGGTCTCTTTCCAGTGAATCTACCCTTCAGTTTTCATTCTTCTTAAATCCATTCCTAGTTTTAGCTCAAAGAAACTAAATGAAAAGTAATCATAAAAAACCCTGGATGTTTCTTAAAAAACACTTTGGGTTACTTGTATGAACCTGGCACCAATTTGCCAGTTTTAAATTCGCCAGTTCTACCTCTGTTTTTAAGGGCCACATATGGGGAAAAAAGTGAGTTTTACACCAAAACCGTTTCACACATGTGGCCTTAAGTGTCTGATCCGACAGTCTGCATGAAATTGTCTCACAGCACTTTATAAATGTGTCCTGTTCTATGCCAAAAGTAGTCTTTGCCATGCTGCTTTGAAACCAGTATGAATATGTACAACAGTTTTGCGTCAAACTTTGGTGCATTTGGCGCATTATACAACTGTGGCGCAACACTCCCCCGCATCTTTGGCACATTTAAAAGTGTTGTATCTGGCGAAGATTGCATCACGTTTTGGTGCACAACAGCTCATACATCTATAGATCAGGGCTATGACAGTTTGTTTGGCTTGAAGCACACCAAAAAAATGTCACAGCTCAGTTTATATATGTCGCCCTTTGTATTCAGTCAAAAGACTTATTCAGAACCTAATGAAGCAAAAACAAACATTGCCATACTTGTTTTTATAGCAACAGAAGCTATTTAAAATCATTTACCGTATATACTAGAGTATAAGCCGAGTTTTTCAGCACAAAAAATGTGCTGAAAAATGCGACCTCGGCTTATACTCGAGTCACTGTCAGCACTCGGGCGCTGCGATGGCCCGTGTGCCGACAGGGACGCTTCAGTTATATGTGACTCCTCAGGGAGCGCATATAACTGAAGGCCGAGTACCGCCGACAGCGTCCGGGCGCTGCGATGACCCAGGCGCTGTCAGCGATCTCTTCCCCTGCATGCGACTCCTCCGGAGCGCATGCAGGAGAAGAGAACCACTGCGGTGCAGAGAGCGAGCGCTCCCTGCTCCGCAGTGGACTCCGGGCGGCCGCGAACTCGTGCCCGTCCGGAGTTTCTGGCACAGGCAGCGTGAGTCATCACGCTGCGTCCGCGGCCTGATGACATCACCCGCCTGTGCCGAGAAGATGCAAGAGAGCGCGCAGGAGGCCAGACAGTGAGGAGGCGGAGCGGCGAGGGAGACGGAGCAGTGGGGAGCCAGGTAAGTGTTTTTTTTGTTTTGAAACCATACCTATACCTGCCTATAGCCTTCCTATACCTGCTTGGGGGACCTATACCTGCCCATACCTGCCTATAGCCTGCCTATACCTGCCCATACCTGCCTATAGCCTGCCTATACCTGCCCATACCTGCTTATAGCCTGCCTATACTTGCCTATAGCCTGCCCATACTTGCTAGGGGGACCTGTAGCCTGCCTATACCTGCTCATACCTGCCTATAGCCTGCCCATACCTGTTAGGGGGACCTATAGCCTGCCTATACCTGCCCATACCTGCCTATAGCCTGCCCATACCTGCCTATACCTGCTAGGGGGACCTATTCCTGCCTATAACCTGCCTATGAGGACCTATACCTGCCTATAACCTGCCTATGGGGACAATTACCTGCCTATAGCCTGCATTGGGGGACATATAGCTGCCTATACCAGCCTATGGGGGACATTAAACTGCCTATACATGCCTATAACCTGCCTGTGGGGGACATTAAACTGCCTATACCAGCCTATATCTGCATATGGGGGACATTAAACTGCCTATACCAGCCTATATCTGCCTATGGGGGACATTAAACTGCCTTTATCTGCCTATGGGGGACATGAAACTGCCTATACCTACCTATGGGAGACATTAAACTGCCTATGGGGGACATTAAACTGCCTATGTAATTTTATTGGTATCTGTTTTTATTTTTAAAATTCACCAGTAGCCGCTGCGTTTTCCACCCTAGGCTTATACTCGAGTCAATAAGCTTTACCGGTTTTTGTGGCAAAAGTAGGTGCCTCGGCATACTGCATACTCGGGTCGGCTTATACTCGAGTATATACGGTACTTTGTATCTGAAGATCATGATTTAGTGCATGACTTTTGTTTAAGTTCATGCGCTGCATAGGCCAGGCACTATTTTATGCAAGACACTATAATTCATATTTTAAACTACACATTAGTTTGCTATTGTCTCACAAACACTGCAGGGTAAGCACAGAAATAAGAAAAAACTGTGTTTACAGGTTAAAAGCTCTTCAAGTTTATTGGTTTCCTTGACTTAAATAGGGTCATAGCACCTGCACAGTAGGCCAACACAGTTGGAGTTGCCATGCAGAAAAGGGAATGTACCGCAATGCTAACCTAGCATTGTAGATCAGACCCTTAAACTCAAAAAGGGAGGGCATGTTCTAATGATGTGCTATTACTTTATCAGTTAGGATCAACTTATAGAGTATATTATTATATAATGTAACTTGCATATCATGACTGATCCATTAATTGAAATTTAAAGAAAGCCTAAGATGAGGCATTTGTATTAAAGGACTTTTGGGGACCAATTATAGCTAGCACACCATATAAACTTGAAGCCAAAACTAGCAAAGGTGAATCCCATGATAAAGGTGATGAAAGGATATGAGGAAATTCAGCCTTGTGTAATCTAGTGTATTATGGAATTTCTAATTTTTAAAAGTGGCTAAGTAAAGATCTGTGAAGACACTCTTTTTGGCATGCATACACCAGTTAAACTGAGCCCTATGGATACATTAGGAGTATGAAAACAGAGACTTAGCCATCTATCAATACAATCCTTTAAATATTCACTAAAGTAAAAAGAGAAATAGTTTTGGATACAACAATGTAACTTCCAGTGCTGTAAAAAAACAATACCTTAACACTGTTGCCAACTTTTAAAAAAATATGTGCTTAAAGGGGTTGTCTCACTACAATGATTGGGTTTTAATTAAAAGATCTTTAAAAAACAAGCAGCTGTGCAATATATGTTCATTACAAATGTCCTACTGATTTTGAGTTATCCCTGGTAGTAGGAATGCATCAGCTTCTCAAATCACTATAGCAGCCGACCTGTTGATTTTTCTCTCACTGGCTGCCAGTGCTGGTGACTCATCTGCTTCTGAATACAGGTCGGAGCACAGAGCCCCTCCCGCATAGTATGCTTCTGTAGTGGAGGGAGGGGGAGGGCTCTGGCTTGTGTCTGTGTGTATTAACCCTGTGTGTGCCTGCTCCCTCCTGCTCTCTACACAGATTGATGAGAGCAGAGATGAGGCTGATCTGTGGTCAGTAGGATGTGACAGCAGTGAAGTGTGTTACTATAATCATGATGTGTCTGTGGAGCTTTGACTATACTAATAGAACAGATCAGGGGGGCATGTGAACGGTTCATATCCCTCCCTGCTCTGCTGTATTAGTGACACATTGTGATTATAGTAACACACTTCACAGCTGCCCTATGTCTGTTCTGACAGGGTTTGTTTGTTGTTTGTTGTTGCTTAAGATGTCCGTGGAGATTTGTATGCTAAGCAGGGGGTATAGGAACACTTGCATCCCCCCTGCTCTGCTATTAGCATACACAGCTTCACAGACCTCTCCACACTCATAGATCAGCCCTCTCCTGTCTCCTGACTCTGTGGAGAGGAGCAGCACAGTGCAGCTGATCCAGCAGTGAGCAGCAGATCTAGGCAGGCACACACAGGGTTAACCCTGGCAGCAAACCCCCTCGCCCTCCACCTGCTGTATAGAAGTTACTGCAGTCTGAGGAGGAGAGCTGTCTGTGTGCTGAGGGGAGAGGGGAAGGGGGAGGAGAAGAGGCAGACAAGAAGCACATCCCTGAATTCAAAAATCCTATGCTGCCAGACACATTGAATTAGGCTGAAAGCCTGTAATGAGACAACTCCTTTAATGTTTGGTCAGAGACATATGATATTCTTATCATTCTTGTCTCAACCTTCCTTACTTATACAACCTACCTTACTTATACAACAATCATCCTACCACTTCCCTAGACAACCAAGAATACTGAAAAAAAGTCTTCCTCTGTCCTATAATATCAGAAATGCTGATATTAACCTCTTCATTGTCTTAGACATCCAGGCTCTCCCAAAAAAATACAAATCCCTGGCCCTAACCTGAGGGCCACTGCCTGCACCCTCCACAGCTAAGTGGAAAATGAAAAAATTCATAACAGTGATGTTACTAAGGTCTATTAGCTAGAATGTAGAATGTATTAGAATGTAGTTAAATAAAATAATTTATTGTATATATAAAAATCCATACAAATCGTTATTAAGACAATTTTCTATGGATGATGCCTCTATAATGGTCATACAGTTATCACATAATACCGCTATACAAGCAGCAAATATTACTGCAATACCATTACTGCACAAACCAGTATAAAAAAGATCAATATTATCGATTATACTACTATACAAAGACAAAATAATACCACCACATTATGACCACATATCCCCACCATATAGTGACTGAATAATACCATCACATCATGACGACATATTACCCCCCCATAGAGACTGAATAATGCCACCACAGTATGACCACATATCACCACCATATAGTAAGTGAATAATACCACAATATTGTTCCTGAATATAAACCATCATACTACCGCCACTACTTCCAGTAATCCCGCCATACAGTAATGTATAGATACAGATACCAATTATACGCAGATGCTCTGTAGACATCTAAATGATTACCGTTTAGTTACATCCAGTGACTCACAAGTGATATCTTTGATGATATCTTCTATGAGTTATTCACTGTTCTTGTTAATTTGGTCCTGAACTTTACGCTGAGTATTCCCAGCCGCAACTTTTTCATGTATAATTTACCACATAAACATCTTAGAATCCTCAATTTTCCAACACCTGCTTACCCCTTCCCACCTCTGTATAAACTTTGCATGGTGGAGCTGAGTGGGCCATGGAGTGATAGGTGGAAATGGGGGGGGGGGATATGGAATGATAGGTGAGGATTGTATTTTGTGTTGGCACCAGACCGTATAACTCAATGTTTGCAAGGAATTGGGAGGTACAAACCACAGTTTACAGTCACAACCTTCTGTGGAGAAACAGAGGACCAACCCCCATGGAGATTGTGCTGCAACTTTCGCCTGCATCCCCAGGATAATACTGTACAGCTTGTGTCACGTCAAGGGAGGTGCAGTGAGCCCTAACTAGAACCCAGCCCACTGTCCCTGCCTACTTGACGTGCTGCCCTAGGCGGCAGACGGCAACTGGGCGACAGTCCCTGCGCTGCTAAAGTGCTGGGGCCGTGAGAAGCAAGAATAGTCAAACAGTCCAGGTCAATATCAAATAGGAACGCCAAAGCCACAAATCAGAACCAGAGGAATAAACGTAAACAAGCCGAGGTCAAAAGCCAAACGGAAGCAAAGCACAAAATCAGGAGACAAGCCGGAGTCAGGAGAACAAGCCGAGGTCAGGTATACTGGTTAGCAAAACAACAAAACAAAGAACAAGAAACACAAGGTAGCCAGGAATATCACAGGCGCAGCAGTCAGCTTTCAGGGAGTTTAAATGGGATTCCCGGATACCGCCCCTGCAGCTGATTGGAGCGGCCTCCGGGTCCTCCCATTGGCTGGTGCACTCGCCCCCTGTCAGGAGTGGCTGGGCGTCTGTCACTCACAGAGCTGTCAGCAGCAAGTGTATCAGGGAGGGAGCGCACATCAGCTGTTGCAGCCTGTCTGCAGTCTGAGCACAGCTTAGCCCTGACAGTACCCCCCCTTTTAGGAGGGGCCACTGGACCCTTCCCTGGTCTGGGTTCTAACTCCCCCTCTATGCGAACTGGAGAAGGAGGCCTAGAGGGCGGAGTCACAGGCTGAATATACCTCTTACGAAGTGCACGACGGGACACGTTATGTATACAGAGAGAAGAGGGTAATTTCAGCCGATAAGCCACCGGGTTAACCACCTCCTGAACCACATACGGACGTTCAGGTACAGGTGGAGGGCATAGTTCACCAGGAGGACGAGTTCTGGGAACCTTAGCCCGAGCATCGACTTCACAAGATGCCGCATAGGCTTCAACGCTGGCACCACCGCTTCCAGATAGAACATTAGCCTGCACATCAGTATTGCCCAGCATGGTAAGGAGACATCTGTCAACACACCGTTGTCCCCACCTGACTAATTTCCCTGAATTCCAGTCAAACACTGGATTATGTTTCTGAAGCCAGGGCAGCCCCAACACCACATCAGCGGGCAGCCCCTCCATGACGAATAGAATACACTTTTCAATATGTATGGATCCGACCACCATCTCCAGCTCAGGGGTACAATATTGGATTGCGCCCCGAGCTAGTGGAGTGGAGTCAATAGCCACTACCCGCAGCGAGTCAGATAGCGGTCTACAAGGTAGGCCCAGACGTTTGGCGAAAGACGCATCAACAAAATTAGAAGCTGATCCAGAATCCACAAACGCACTCCCAGAACCGGACAGCGACAAGTATGAAATCTTAACTGGTAGCAGCAACTTATTAGATACAATAGGAAATACCTGCTCGCCTAGGTGATCCTCCTGCTGACCACCTAGGCGTTGGAGTTTTTCCGACCTGGTCTTCCGTTTGGAGCATTCCCAAATTCTGTGTCCATCTTCTCCACAGTAGAAGCACAACCCCTGGATGCGACGAGTAATCCTACGGTCACTAGCCGCAGTGACAGAAAAAGCCCCTACTTGCATGGGCTCCTCTGGGTTTACGTCGGAAACAACGGGTTTAGGGGTGACCATGGTGTGGACCACCGGGGGGGGGGGAACCTTTTCCTGCCATCTCTCCCTAAAACATCTGTCCAGATGAACGGCCAGTGCCATGGCCTCATCTAAAGTACCAGGGGTAGGGTAAGCCACCAATAAATCCTTCACATGGTCAGCTAACCCTAATCTAAACTGGCATCTGAGAGCTGCGTCGTTCCACCCAGACGGAACGCACCAGCGACGAAATTCGGAGCAAAACTCCTCCACAGTCTTCTCACCCTGCCTCAAGGTGGTCAGCTGAGCCTCAGCCACAGCTTCCCTATCTGGGTCATTAAAGAGTACCCCTAAAGCAGCAAAGAACCTGTCCACAGAAGACAGTTCAGGTGAGTCATGCGGTAACGAAAATGCCCACTCCTGGGGGGGACCCTGCAGTAAGGACATAACAATTCCCACCCTTTGTTCCTCATTCCCTGAGGTAAGTGGGCGGAGCCTAAAATACAGGCGACAACCCTCTCTAAATGCCACAAAGGCCCTCCTGTTACCTGCAAACCTGTCAGGCAACTGGATAGGGGGTTCCACAGGAGGGGAAGGTAATGCAGGGACCCTCTGACTTGGGGTAGCCTCCTGTTGTTCTACCCTCAGCGCCAGATCCTGGACTAGCTGGGTTAGCCCCTGCATCTGCTCTACCAGAGCTGTCATGGGGTCCATAGTGAGGGTAGAGCAGTAACGGTTTCGGCCTGTGATAATGTCACGTCAAGGGAGGTGCAGTGAGCCCTAACTGGAACCCAGCCCACTGTCCCTGCCTACTTGACGTGCTGCCCTAGGAACGCCAAAGCCACAAATCAGAACCAGAGGAATAAACGTAAACAAGCCGAGGTCAAAAGCCAAACGGAAGCAAAGCACAAAATCAGGAGACAAGCCGGAGTCAGGAGAACAAGCCGAGGTCAGGTATACTGGTTAGCAAAACAACAAAACAAAGAACAAGAAACACAAGGTAGCCAGGAATATCACAGGCGCAGCAGTCAGCTTTCAGGGAGTGTTCAGGGATTCCCGGATACCGCCCCTGAAGCTGATTGGAGCGGCCTCCGGGTCCTCCCATTGGCTGGTGCACTCACCCCCTGTCAGGAGTGGCTGGGCGTCTGTCACTCACAGAGCTGTCAGCAGCAAGTGTATCAGGAAGGGAGCGCACATCAGCTGTTGCAGCCTGTCTGCAGTCTGAGCACAGCTTAGCCCTGACAGCTTGCAGTCCATTTCCTGCACCCTCAGAAGATCAGCCACAGCCATGACCTTGAAGGGGTGCAGGGAATGGAGCATAGCATGTTTTCGAAGTGTTTCTATTTTTCAACAGTTTACCTCCTTTGGACTACCTTGAATCCGTTGGACTATGTCGGAGCAATGTTGGATCAAGGGCTGGAATCAAGGAGTGTTTCTTTAAATAAAGTGTTTTTTTCTGTTGCTGCTATGTATTTTTAACTTATTTTATTCCAGTATTGGTAATAAACAGACATATTTCAATTACTAGCGCTTGGTGTTAGTCAGTGGTGTTTTTTTCACAGAAAGCTGACAATAACCCTTTCTTATTATTACCCAAGTACTCAACACACAACGGGTTCTGGGAAGAGACGGGTTACTGACAGAAGTAAAGTTTTTTTTGTGATTGTCTGATTCTGGGACGGCAACGGGATGGTATTTTTAAAATGGGAAGGAACCAGTATCCATGAACCTTCCCGTCGTGATATTATCAGCTTGCAGCTCTAGGTTTTACCTTAGCGGATTATGAAAAAAGGGTGATGCATCATTGTCTTTTTTATTCAATTGTTTCCTGAAAAATCTAGAAAGAAACTAACTATTAAAAAAGGCATGGGGTATCGCATTTTTCATAAGCAGCCAAGTTAAAACCAACAGCTACAGACCGATACTATCAGAACGGGAAGGTCCATAGCTGTAGGGCCCTTCCCATCCTAAAAATAACAGCTTGCAGCAGCTCATTAAGCAGGCCATCACATCAGATGGTCCATTTCTGAGGTAACTCGGGTTCTCCCAAGACTCCTCGTGCATTGGGTACTGAGGTAATAGTGAGAGGGGTTGATGTCAGCCTTGGGATTATGAGATAGTAAATGGAGAGGCATCTATAAGATGTCTCCATTACTAACAATGGAATAAAATATAAAAAGCAAAAACACAAAAACAAAAACAAAAAAACACTTTGTTTAAATAAACCTTCCCCGACACCAGCCCTTGTTGACAATTTTATTAAAGAAGCAGATGCAATACTAGTCCATCGTAGTCCAACTAATCCGTCCTAGTCCAAAATTGAAACCTGTACAAAAAAAAAAAAAAATCCTAGAGAAATCCTTGGGGATGGAACACCAACCAGCTTTCAATGATGCTGGATAGCCTATCCATTGCCCAATAAGGCTAGGTGATATCCCCCACTACAGGCAAAGTTGGATGTTTGCTGTAGGGGTTGGGCTGCCGGCTGCCGCCCAGGTTTCCTGGATGCTGAATAGTGTCCCCTCACCCTCATCCCCCTCTCCTCTACCTCTCCACTTCACCCCATCTCCTCCAATCTAAACACCCTCTCCCTTCTTCCCCTCAAAGATACTTACCTGTCCTGGAGAGCAGCAGTCTTCTCTCTTTAAAGTACTCCATGCTTTGCGGTGGGGAGGAGGTGGAGTTTGGCAGCATTCCCTCTCTTCCAATTAATGCACTGTGGTTCTACTGTCTTGACAGCATCCAGTACAGGATGCTGTTAATAGAACAAAGGGAAATGAAGGGGAACTGTAATCTAACCTCCTCTCACCTAAGTTCACCACTGCCACAAATGTGCTGCAACTCACCTTTCCCTTCCACGTCCCCCGTGCCAGGTGAGGTGTTCCTGTGAAAGGGAGGATGTTAATGGCCGTGAACAGTGTTATCTCTGGTCTTGGTAGTTGAAGGCAGGTACCAGCTGTAGCTAACCGCTGGCATCTGCTGTGTATGGAGCGAGCTCAGCTCCTGAGTCTGCCCCATACTTGTGCTCCACCAAGTGACAGGCAGGTAAGCACCCTAGGTAGTTGCCTACCTCTGCCTAGCTGTCATTCTGCCACTGCATCCAGAAAAACTAACATTTACTCTTTATTTGTCCAACAGAAGCAGGAATACTGACAGTAACATCTGTACTGGTCTAGGTAACCAGAGATACTAACATTTACACCTTCATTCTCCTAGACCACCAGAGATTGAGGGGGCCCATCATGAAGCAAGATCATTATACAGTTTTGCAGGAAATAAAACATTGCTGGCTCTCTGCTATCTAGCACTGCTATGTGGGTTCTTTGACATATGGTGCTATTATTGATACTGTTAATTATTCCTGCTTATGCTGCTGTTGCAGATGCTTGTCAGCAGGTGGTAGGGGTTTATCTCATTCTACTATGTAATCCTATGAATTCTAGTTATGCCTCTGCCACTAGCGTTTAAGACAGTGATTCCCTCCTTGCCCTAGACCCCAGGGATGTTACCATTAACCCATTAAAGGGGTTGTCTCACGTCAGGCTTTCATCCTACCTTGCTGCTGTTTTCTATGTTGGATTTTTCAAATCTTGGGCGGGATTACTGGCTTCCTGGTCTCCTCAACCCCTCCCTTCATGTAGGTGACGTCATCATGCTGCTGTGCTCGCTCCCGATGGATGCAGAGACTAATTCAATCAGTCTCCGCATTGGAAGGGAGAGCATTTGTCTAGATAAGTTTTCCTCACCCTGCTGCACTCCTATTTACAGTTCAATGGTGTCCATCCATGTGTGATCTTCCTTCCATACAGGCTGTCCTGTCATTCTATGACCAAACTCATTCCCCTCCCCTCATACCCCTGGGCAGCAGATTGTCTCTTCACTCCATTATCTGCCTAATTATTCACTGCATGTTGACTATTTCCTGCCAGAGTAGTGTGAATAGGTAGACAGGGAGAGTGAATGCTAGTAAGTATTCTGCCAGAGTGGATGACTAGGGCAGGAAACAGTTAACAGGCAGTGAATAATAATTAGGAAGGCAAGCTGGCCCTGAATCACACTCTGTGCTGACAGCAGGCAGAGGGAGGATGGACAGGAGAACTTGCAGGCTCCCAACTCCTACCTGCTGTGATGAGATGCAGGAGCCAGCACCCTATGAGGGAAGACAAGCAGGTCGGTGCCCATAAAGACCTGAGCAGCCTCTGGTGCCCCTACAAGACAAGTTATCTAGACATTGGTAGGGGATTTGTAATTGACATATATTGCAAACTTGCTTGTTTTTTAATGATCTTTAATTTGAAATATAATCTTTGTAGTGAGACAACCCCTTTAACCACTCTAGTTAATTATTTGATATTACATGGCAATTTTTATTTGCTGCTGTTTTAACCAATCAGATCAGCGGCAACAGATCCCCAGCTCAGAATAAGTAGAAGTTTAGATCAATAAGTTACAAGTGATATTGAATATTTTCAAACCAATCTACATATTAGTGTAGACTTCATTTTTAATGTGAAAGGTTATGTTTATAAAGAGAAGTCTTTTATTACAGTCAGCAGATAAATAGTTTCTAATACATATGGGTTCACTTTTAAAATATTTTAGGAGTATTTATGGGTATTTTATGTCCTTATGACTTGGCCTAAAAATTGCTAATAACATTTTAAAACAAATTTCACGTTTTCTTTTTGTCAAAAGGAGAAATATTTTTGTAGTTATACAGAGGATCAAATTTTTTTACATTTAAAGTGAAAAACATTTTGTATGCTGTTAGATTGAAGTGAGGAAAGAAATACATGTTTCATAAATGTTATGGCTGCTTTTTCAAAGAAATTTCCAAATGAAGCTGAACAGCGACTTACTGTCTTAAGAAAGATCTAAAACGATAAATCCTTGAACTGATGTAAGCAATTAAAAGCAAACAGCAACAACTGTGGGAAGAATTAGACAGAACTAGGTCATTCTATTTACAACAGTGTTATTTTAGGTTGGGGGAAAGTGTGCTGTAATATTTAAAGAATAAGAAAAGTTACTTTCTACCTTCATGAAGACAATGAAGGCCCACTGTACCTTCTGTAGTTATTGAAGCCTAAAGGAATGTACAACTTGCTTCCTGAATCTGGGTCAGGGCATCATGAAGGAACTTAAAGAAAACTCTGCTGTAATATACTGTTGGAGATTAAAAGGAAAAAAGAAAGTATCTACCACAATAGATTTGTTCATAATATGACTTTACATGCTGGTAGGCAATGGGAATTTTACTTTAAATTATTGAAAACTAGATATAGCCGCTATAAAATTTGAATGTTTCAATGGCAAATCTGATAGAAATTGTTCTAATTCTATTTCAATATAGGCATGTACAGTAAAGCAAAAATCGATAAATTGCTAAATATATACAGTGGGTACAGAAAGTATTCTGACCCCTTTACATTTTCACTCTTTCTTTCATTGCAGCCATTTGGTAAGATCCAAAAAGTTCATTTTTTTTGCTCATTGATGTACACTCTGCACCCCATATTGAAAAAAAACAAAACCGGAATGTAGATATTTTTGCAAATTTATTAAACATGGAAAACTGAAATATCACATGGTCTTAAAGGGGTTTTCTCACTACAAGGATTGCTTTTTATGTTAAAGATCTTGCAAAAACAAGGCACTTTGCAATATATGTCCATTAACAGTGTCCTACCTATTCTGAAATATCCCCTCTTGGATGGGATGCATCAGCTCCTCAGGTCGCTATAGCCACAAACCTGTTTGATCTATCCTGATAAGCTGCCAGCACTGGTTACTATAGCTACAGACCTGGCTTCTACTGCAGCCTAGTGGAAGCCAGTAATCACGCCCCTGAACTCAAAGTGAAACCAAGAAAACAGGACTGAGGTAAGATGAATCAATGTAGTGAGACAACCCATTTAAGTATTCAGACCCTTTGCTCAGTATTGAGTAGAAGCACCCTTTTGAGCTAGTGCAGCTAAGAGTCTTCTTGGGAATGATGCAACAAGTTTTTCATACCTGGATTTGGGGATCCTCCCCAGTTCCCTCAGGTTGGATGGTGAACGTTGGTGGACAGCCATTTTCAAGTCTCTCCAGAGATGCTCAATTGAGTTTAGGTCTAGGCTCTTGCTGGACCAGTCAAGAATGGTCACAGAGTTGTTCTGAAGCCACTGCTTTGTTATTTTAGCTGTGTGTTTAGGATCATTGTCTTGTTGGAAGAAGAACCTTCGGCCCAGTCTGAGGTCCAGAGCACACTGGAAAAGGTTTTCATCCAGGATATCTCTGTACTTTGCCGCATTCATCTTTCCTTTCATTTCAACTAGTTGTCCTGCAGCTGAAAAACACTCCCATAGCATGATGCTGCCACCACCATGTTTCACTGTTGGGATTGTATTGGGCAGGTGATGAGCAGTGCCTGGTTTTCTCCACCCCTACCGCTTAGAATTAACACCAAAAAGTTCAATCTTTGTCTCATCAGACCAGAGAATCCTATTTCTCATACTCTGGGAGTACTTCATGTGTTTTTTTGCAAACTGTATGCGGCTTTCATTTGTCTTGTACTGAGGAGAGGCTTCCGTCGGCACATCCTGCTATAAAGCGGAGACTGGTGGAAGGCTGCAATGATAATTGACTTTGTGGAACTTTCTCCCATTTCCCTACTGCATCTCAGGAGCTCAGCCACAGTGATCTCGGGGTTCTTCTTTACCTCTCTCACCAACGCTCTTCTCCCATGATTGCTTAGTTTGGCTCGATGTCCAGGTCGAGGAAGAGTTGTGGTCGTCCCAAACTTCTTTCATTTAAGGATTATGGAGGCCACTGTGCTCCTAGGAACCTTGAGTGCTGCAGAAATTGTTTTTTAACCTTGGCCAGATCTGTGCCTTGCCACAATGCTGTCTCTGAGCTCCTTGGGCAGCTCCTTAGACCTCATGATTCTCATGTGCTTTGACATGCACTGTGAGCTGTGAGGTCTTATATAGACAGGTGTGTGCCTTTCCTAATCAACTCCAATCAGTTTAATTAAACACAGCTGGACTCCAATGAAGGAGTAGAACCATCTCAAGGAGGGTTTAGAAGGAAATGGACAGCATGTGAGTTAAATATGAGTGTCACAGCAGCTTCTGAATAGTTATGAGCATGTTATATTACAGTTGTTCTTGTTTAATAAATTTGTATAAATATCTACATTTCTAGTTTTTATTCTTTCAAGATAGGGTGCAGAGTGTACATTAATGAGCAAAAAAAATGAACTTTTTGGATTTTACCAAATGGAAGCAATGAAACAAAGAGTGAAAAGTTTAAATGGAACTGAATACTTTCCGTATCCACTGTAAATTGCAACTCACTACTTTTATTATTGGAATGTATCCCTTTGGAGAGAGTCTTACATAAAAATATTTCAACAGGGTGCATGTAAGAGGGGCCAAGTGGGATAAAAGGTGAAGTTAACCCTACAGGCTGATGTTGGTACAAAGGTGAATCTGTCAGTGACTGCCTCACAAGCACAGCAATAATTTGACACAGTTAATGCTGTTAAGTTAAAGCAGGCTTTAGGCTAAAGAGGCACAATAAGCTTGCGGATACAGTAAGACATAAACAGATTTTTTCAGTACTCACTAAGAGTTAATTTTTATTGCAGCTTTACAAACTAGCGGGTCTGATGTGGCAACACGCTATATCTCAGTTATAGGGCCTGACTTTTATTGAGTACCCTCTAAAATACTCCCAAAACAACATCACATACTGTATATCATTTAAAAATGATGCAATATTATAAATATGGGTGACCCAAGAAATATACATGAGGGTTCAAACCACAAATATTAGATATATAGCAACTCATGGTTTGTAGATATCAGTCTTATGTGGTCCACTTTCAAATTCAGGAATCAATATGGAATGGACAAATAGTCCTTAAATTCTCAATGTCAGTATTTTGTGATCCATTATAGTTGTACTTCTCAATACAGTCCCCCGATGAACCTTCTACATGTTTTTGAAAGGGAAATGCGTCAGGAGCTATGGTATATAAAAGGTGCAATACAGGGTAAGCCACAGAGCGGGGACACATTTATTGGGGTAATTACCCTGCTTTTGGAAAGAGGTGATAAAGGGTGAATTTATGGATCATTTTTCCCCTTGCAAATTGACTCCTGAATTTCAGAGTGGACCACATCAGACTGATATCTACAAACCGTTAGTTATCTATACATAGGGCCACATGTATAAACCTGTTTAGGTCTAAAACTCACTTTTTTGCCCACAGGTTTCTATGGGCAAAAGAGTGAGTTTTAGACATAAACAGTTTCATACATGTGGCCCTTAGAGTTGTTGTATATCTAATATTAGTGGCTTTAACCCTTGTTTCTATTTTTGGGACCCCCATATTTATGATGTTGCACCATTTTTTAAATTATATATATGATGTTTGTTTAGAGAGTATTTTAATGGAAAATTAATCAAAGTATAAGTTTTAGTTAGTATATGAAAGATGAAGTAACCCTGATTAAATTAACAATAGCTTTTCTGTGAGAAGAAACCCATTTTACGACAGTCTCTGTCACCTGTGTCAGGGTCATGATTCATTCTCTATCGCTGACACGCATTTCATTTGTATCATTTTTTAATTTATTTTAGATTTATTTATTTTATTTTCTGTACAATGGGGACAGCTATCCTACCCGAGCTGCTGCTCTGCTCTGTGAACATTAGTTCAAAGATACACTTTACAGTAGGCATATGGACTATAAAAAGCTGTAGTCTGGTGTCATTGACTTCTAATGGAGAATGTTCTAGTTATGCACTGTGACCTGTGCATAGATCACTCTGCAGATATAAGAAAGAGGTGAACTGTGCCCATCACTTTTTGTTAGTCCTGCAACCTGTGCTATTGGCCTCCAGCTTTTTAATGGAATTGTTACCTTTCAATTTAATTCTGCCTGTGATGATAATGAGCAGACTGCTTGTAAAGCGATATCCACAAAACATGACATGGTAACCTCTTATACAGCTTGCCTACGAGTGTGACAAATGCAATGTAGAAACTGTATCTAAATAGATACTGACATTGAGGAACATAAAGTTACATCATTTAATTTATTTTTTAATCCATCTAGCATAAAAAGTTGATTTAAACAATAGTTAATTGTCTGACGATGTAATGCTTATAAGCTAAACCTTATACTCGGAAGATATAATTCAGCACTATGGACAGCATCAGCATACAGTATTTAGGTACGTGAGGTAAGTAGCTGTTTAAAGGCTCTATTGCAACTCCAGTCTTCAAGGCCCATCAGCAGGTCATGTGTTCTGGCTTTCCTTAGCACTGCACAGGTGAGTTATTTATTGTCAGTGCATCCTGTGGGAGATCCTGAAAACATGACCTGTTGGTGGGCCTTGAGGACTGGAGTTGATGAACACTGCTCTATTGTAATGGATTCCATCTATTAGTGATTATTAGTGTTGAGCGATTATTATCGACAAAGTTGAAATCGGCAAGGTTTTTATGGTGATCGAAATTTTCAGATCATGCGATAATTAAGGCTAAAATCTGTGCATCATCTATTAAGATCGCGCCAATTTCGGCGCTTCCTGTATTTGGCGGCCAGCAATCAGATTACAGAATAGAGCAGGTGAGAATGGTGTGCGAACGTCATGATGGGATGTGTATGGTTGCGATGGCTGGAATAAATCACATGAGCATCGTTTTACATAGAACAGGCGTGTTTCCTGTTCCAGGGCCTAGTGTCTCTCAGCGTCTCAAGGAAGTAGGTGAGGTGCGTTCTGCATGTGGCCAAACAGCTCAGCGAAATAATTCTATTTCTCACAAAGAAACCTCTACTATAGTCTGTGATCCCTTACAATTTAGTTTAGAGTAGAGATTGTAAGATTTTTAAGTTAGTAATTAGAAGAAATTTTAAATGTGCATCTACCGCTGTAAAGTCTCGGAGGGCGCGGGGGGGAAGGGAGGCCCCCGCGGGCGAACACAGACAAGCTCTATACAGTACATTGGATAAAGTTTACCAAGACTTAGTATAGACATGCACACAGATATCTTTATGTATTACAGTTTGCTATTGAAATAATTTCCTGGATAGTGGTGCAGCCTGAACTTATATTAGGAATACACATCATTCTAGTAAAACTGCAGGTCTGGTTAGGTTGCAAAACTCACTTTTAATTTATCAGTATACATTTCAAAAGGTGTTCATTTTCATTTTACCATTCCACCCTTTGTTCATATAGCCCACCTTGCACGTAATCTGAAACGAGCAATTTTATAGTCACTGACACAAAGGTGAACTGAAAGGTGCAAAAAATACCGTGTATTATACAAAACATAACAGATTACGTGTTTTTCCTGACTTTGGCGCAACTACACTTTGTTCATTGACGCAGCTTGCAATGTTAAACTAAAACAGCAATTTTATAGTCACCACAGGTGAATTGAAAGGTGCAAAAAAGACCGTGTATTATACGAAAACATTAAAGATACGTGTTTTTTTGACTTTGGCGCACTACAGCTTTTTTTCATTGAAACGAGCTTGCACGTAAATCTGAAAACAGCAATTTTATAGTCACCACAGTGAAATGAAAGGTGCAAAAGTACCGTGTATTATACGAAAACATAACAGATACGTGTTTTTTGACTATTGGCGCACAACAGCTTTGTTCAATGACGCAGCTGCAACGTAAATCTTCAAAACAGCACTTTAAGTCCACCACAGGTGAATTGAAAGTCAAAAAATACTTGTGTATTATAATGAAAACATAACAATACGGGTTTTTGACGTTGTGGCGCACTACAGCATTGTCGCTTGCATTGACGCAGCTTGCACGTAAATCTGAAAACAGCATATTTTAATAGTCACCACTGGTGAATTGAAAAGCTGCAAAAAATACCGTGTATTATACGAAAACATAACAGATACGTGTTTTTTTTATTCTTGGCGCACTAAAAAACATCCTTGTTTTCATTGACCTGCAGTCTTGCAAGTAAATCTGAAAACAGCCATTTTATAGTCACCACAGGGAATGAAAGTGCAAAAATACGATTTTATTATACAGAAAACATAACAGATACATGTTTTTTGACTTTGGCGCACTAACAAGCTTTGTTCATTGACGCAGCTTGCAACACGTAATCTGAAAACAGCAATTTTATAGTCCACCACAGTGAATTGAAAGGGTGCAAAAAAATACCGTGGTATAATACGAAAACATAACAGATACGTGTTTTCTGACTTTGGCGCACTACAGCTTTGTTCATTGACGGCAGACTTGCACTAAATCCTGAAAACAGCAATTTTATAGTCACCACAGTGAATTGAAAGGTTGCAAAAAATACCGTGTATATAAGCGAAAACATAACAGATACGTGTGTCTTTTGACTTGGCGCCACTACATCTTTGTTCATTGACGCAGCTTGCACGTAAATCTGAAAACAGCAATTTTAGATCAACACGAGTGAATTGAAAGGTGCAAAGAAAATACATTTTATTATCCGAATACATTTCAGATACTGTTTCTTGACTTTGGCGCACTTAAAGCTTTGTTCATTGACGCAACTTAGCACTAAATCTGAACACATCTATTTTATAGTACCACAGTGAAATTGAAAGTGCAAAAAAAATACCGTGTATTATACGAAAACATAACCGATACGTTGTTTTGACCTTTGGCGCACTACAGCTTTGTTCATTGACCGCAGCATGCACGTAAATCTGAAAACAGCAATTTTATAGTCACCACTGGTGAATGAAATGTGCAAAAAATACCGTGTATTATACGAAAACATACAGAAACGTTTTTGTGTGGACTTGGGCGCACTCCAGCTTTGTTTCAATGACGAAGCTTGAACGAAAATATGAAAACGCAATTTTTATAGTCCACCACCGTGTAATTGAAAGGTGCAAAAAATACCAGTAATTTTACCGAAAACATAACATATACTGTTTTTTTGACTGCGCACTACACGCTTTGTTCATTGACGCAAGCTGCAAGTCAATCTTAAAACAACAATTTAGATCACCACAGGGAATTGAAAGGTGCAAAAAAATACAGTGTGATTATACGAAAACATAACAGAAACGTGTTTTTTGACTTTGGGGCGCACTACAGCTTTGTTCATTGACGCAGCTATGCACGTAATCTCATACACAATTTTATAGTCACCACCAGGTGAAATTTGAAATGTGCAAAAATAAATTTTATATCCAGATTACATTTTAGAAAAAAAATACCGGTTTTTTTGACTTTGGCGCACTGACATCTTTGTTCATTGACTGCGCTTGCACTAAATACAGAAAACAGCAATTTTATATCCACCACAGTGAAATGAAAGGTGCAAAAAATACCGTTTATTATACGAAAACATAACAGTATATGTGTTTTCTGGACTTTGCGCACTACAGCTTTGTTCATTGCCCGTCAGCTTGCATCGAAAATCTGAAAACAGCAAATATTATAGTCACCACAGTAATTAAAGGTGCAAAAATACCGTGTATTATACGAAAACATAACAGATATGTGTTTCTGACTTTGGCGCACCTACAGTCTTTGTTTCATTGACGACAGCATGCACGGTAAATCTTAAACAGCAAATTGTTTATAGTCACCACAGGTGAATTGAAAGGTGCACAAAAATAACCGGTATTATCACCAAAATATAACAGATACGTGTTTTTGGTGAACTTTGGCGCACAAACAGCTATATATCATTGACGCAGCTTGCACGTAAATCTGAAAACAGCAATTTTATAGTCACAAAAGGTGAATTGAAAGTTCCAAAAAATACATTATATTACCGAATACATTTCAGATACGTTGTTTTTTGACTTTGCGCACTACAGCTTTGTTCATTGACGCAGCTTGCACTAAATCTGAACACAGCTATTTTATAGTCACCAAGGTGAATTGAAAGGTGCAAAAAAATACCGTTATTATAACGAAAACATAACAATACGTGTATTTTGACTTTGGCGCACTACAGCTTTGTTCATTGACGCAGCTTTGCAACGTAAATCTGAAAACTCGCAATTTTTAAAGTCACGCACAGGTGAATTGAAAGGTGCCAAAAAATACCGTGTATAATGACAAAACATAACAGAGATACTGTTTTTTTTTGACTTTGGCAGCACTACATCTCTGATTCAATTGACGCAGCCTTGCACTGACATCTGAAAACAGACAATTTTATGCCACCACAGGAGAATTGAAAGGTGCAGAAAAATACAGAGTATTATACGAAAAACATAACAGATATGTTTTTCCTGACTTTGGCGCACTACAGCTTTGTACATTGATGCAGCTTGCACATTAAATCTGAAACAGCAATTTTATAGTCACCCAGTTGAATTGAAAGGTGCAAAAAAATATCGAGTATTATACAAAAACAAACAGATATGAGTTTTTTTTACTTTGCGCCACTACAGCTTTGTTCATTGTGCTGCAGCTATGTCAACGTAAAATCTTAAAACAGCATTTTTATAGTCACCACAGTGAAATTGAAAGGGTGCAAATAATAAATTTTATTATTCGTAATACATTTCAGATACGAAGTTTTTTGACTTTTTGCGCACTACACTTTGTTCATTGACGCAGCTTGCCACGTAAATCCTAAAATACAGCAATTTATATCACCACAGTTGAATTGGAAAGGTGCAAAAAATATCGAGTATTAAACTGAAAACATAAACGCGATACGTGTTTTTTAACTTTGGCTCACTACAGCTTTGTTATTGACGCAGCTTGAACGTAAATCTTAAACATAAACAATTTTAAAAAGACACCACATGTGAATTATGAAAGGAGCAAAAAACTAACATTTTTATTATACGAAAACATAACATATACATGTTTATAGACTTTGGCGGCACTAACAGCTTTAGTTCAAATGTACGCAAGCTTGTGCACGTAAATCAGAAACAAGCAATTTATAGTCACCACAGTTGAATTGAAAGGTGCAAAAAATACCTGTGTAACATATACGAAAACAAACAGATACGTGTTTTTTGATTTGTGCGCACTAGACAAGCTTTGTTCATTGACGCACGTGCACTGTAAATCTTGAAAACAGCAATTTTTATAGACACCACATGTGCATTTGTGAAAGGTGCATAAAATATCGTGTTATTGATATATACGAAAGACATAACAGATAAGTGTTTTTTTTTTACTTTGGCGCACTACAGCTTTTGTTCATTGACGCAGCTATACTCTTAAATCTGAAAACAGCAATTTTAAAGTCACCACAGGTGACTTGAAAGTGCAAAAATAAATTTATTAATTGCGAATACATTTCAGATACTAGTTTTTTTGACTTTGGCCGTGCACTACAAGCTTTGTTCAAGGACGCAGCTTGCACGTAAATTCTGAAAACAGCATTTTAGTAGTCCACTCACATGGTGAATGTGAAAGGTGCCAAAAAATATCGAGTATAATACGAAACATAACAGATACGTGTTATTTTTACTTTGCTCACTACAGCTTTGTTCATTGACGCAGCATGAACTAAATCTGAAAACACAATTTTATAGCACCACAGTGAATTGAAAGGTGCAAAAAATACATTTTATTATACGAAAACATAACCGATACATGTTTTATTGACTTTTGCGCACTAGCAGCTTTGTTCAATGACGCAGCTTGCACTAAATCTGGAAACAGCAATTTATAGTCACCACAGGTGAATTGAAAGGTGCAAAAATACCGTGAATTATACGAAACATAACAGATATTGTTTTTCTGACTTTGGCGAGCACTACAGCTTTGTCATTGACGCAGCTTGCACGTTAAATCTAAAACAGCAATTTTATAGTCACCACAGTTAAATTGAAAGTGCAAAAAATACCGTGTGGTAGTATACTAAAACATAACAATAACGTGTTTTTTTTTTTGACTTTGGGCGCGACTACAGCGTTCTTCAATGACAGCAGCTTGCACGATAAATCTTAAAACAGCAATATATAGTCACACAGGTGAATTGAAAGTGCCAAAAACCGTGTATTATACGAAAACATAACAGATACGTGTTTTTTTGACTTGGCGCACTTCAGCTTTGTTTCATTGGACGCAGCTTGCACTAATCTGAAAACAAGCAATTTTTATAGTCACCTACAGGTGAATTGAAAGGGTGCAAAAATACATTTATTATCCGAATACATTTCAGATACGATTTTTTGACTTTGCGCACTACAGATTTTGTTCATTGACGTCAGCTTGCACGTAAATCTGAAACAGCAATTTTATAGTCCAAACCACAGGTTAATTGAAAGGTGCAAAAAATATCGTGTATTATACGAAAAACATAACAGATACTTGTTTTTTTTACTCTTGGCCGCACTACAGCTTTGTTCATTGATCGCAGCTTGAACGTAAATCTGAAACAGTAATTTTAAGTCACCACATTGAATTTGAAAGGTGCAAAAAATACTTTTATTATACGAAAACATAACAGATACTGTTTTTTGACTTTGGCGCACTACAGCTTTGTTCATTGACGCAGCTTGCAACGTAAATCTGAAACAGCAATTTATAGTCCACCACAGGTGAACTTGGTAAGTGCAAAAAATACCGTGTGATTATACGAAACCATAACAGATATGTGTTCTGGACTTTGGCGCACAAACAGCTTTGTTCATGACCGGCAGCTTGCACGTAAATCTGAAAACAGCAATTTTATAAGTCACCACAGGTAAATTGAAAGGTGCAAAAAATACTGTGTATTAAACGAAAACATAACAGAATACGTGTTTTTTTGACTTTGCGCACTACAGCTTTGTTCATTGAGCAGCTTGCACGTAAATCTTAAAACACAATTTTATAGTCCACCACAGGAGAATTGAAAGTGCCAAAAATACCGTGTATTAATAACGAAAGAACATAACATATACGTGTTTTTTGACTTTGGCGCACTACAGCTTTGGGTTCATTGACGCAGCTTGCACGTAAATCTGAAAACAGCAATTTTATAGTCAACAAAGGTTAATTGAAAGGTGCAAAAATACATTTTATTATCCGAATACATTTCCAGAGATACGTGTTTTTTGACTTTGGCGCACTACAAGCTTTGTTCATTGACGCAGCTTGCACGTAAATCTGAACACAGCAATTTTATAGTCACCGACAGGTGAATTGAAAGTGACAAAAAATACCGATGTATTTATACGAAAACATAACAGATACTGTTTTTGACTTTGGCGCACTACAGCTTTGTTCATTGACGCAGCTTGCACGTAAAATCTGAAAACATGGCAATTTTATAGTCCCCACAGTGAATTGAAAGGTGCAAGAAAATACTGTGTTATTATAGACGAAAACATAACAGATACGTGTTTTATTGACTTTGGCGCAACTACAGCTTTGGTTCATTGACGCAGCTTGCATGTAAATCTGAAGCACAATTTATAGTCCACCACAGGTGAATTGAAAGGTGCAAAAAAAATACCGGTATTATACAAAAGATAACCAAGATACGTGTTTTTTTGACTTGGCGCGACTAACAGCTTTGTTCATTGACGCAGCCTTGCACAGTAAATCTGAAACAGCAACTTTATAGTCACCACAGGGAATTGAAAGGGTGGCAAAAAATACCGTGTATTAATGAAAACAATAACAGATACGTGCTTTTTGGACTTTTGCACAGAATCCAGATTTGTTGATAGAGACACCTTAGCAGTTAAATTTTTGAATCCAGCAATTTTGGTTTTGAATAAGGGATTTGAGAATAGCTGTGACTTTCCAAAACTATTCATAACCTCTCAAATTTTTATATTTCTGAACATGGAGCGAAATTCATGTGGTAAGCGAGCAAAGAGGGGGAGTAGCACATGGAGGTAGAGGTAACGAGAGAAGGTGCTCCTTCCAGTCTGGCGACAACACGCATGCCACGGATAGTCAGTTGCGACCGTAAGGCCTGTCATCGCTGGTCAGGTGCAGGGCCCTGTGAAATCTCAGTAACGAACAGCGTCGCCAATCTGTCCTTCAGTGGTTAATGCAACCTTTCAATCCCGCAGTCTACCCTCCTCCATCCTCAAGTCACGGCACACAAATGTCGTCATCAGCATCATTCAGCATCCCGTCCAACATGAAGCATCCCAAATGTCCAACTCGTTGTACCCACCATTGGTGGATAATCCATTGTCTGAAGACCTCTTTGATGACAAAATGCGGTTGGGTCAGAAGGCATGTTAAAAGTTCAAGAGGATGATTTTAGTCTGCTCTGACGCCTAGTTACTGATTGCCCATCAAAGGAAGGAATGGAAGCCGTCAATCGCAAAAAATCCCGGCGGTCGCAACGCCTGCAGCCTCTGCTGTAGCCGCAGCTTCTGGATGCAGAAGGTCCGACAGAGCCAAGTCACCTGGTGGTTGAGATGATGATGATGACGCGACCTTGCGGATCCATCCGTGAGGTCTTTTCGCAGAATTTCGCTTGCGAGTCGCTTCATCATGGACGAGGAGGAAGACCGATGGGGTAGTGGTCAATACGGTCCCGCCACAAAAAGGAGGGGGGCGGAGCCCCGGCAGAAGTTTCGCTGATATGGGATTCCGTCCAGCGAACTGTCAATTCGCCAAGACCCCGCGTCCATCCTCGCATATCGCCGGTCAAAAAGGTCCAGGACATCTCAAGCCTGTGCCTTCTTTGAGCAAGCCTCTGATTCCAACCCACTCGATGTCATATGCCGTGCCATTGCCCATAAACGCATATGTTAGAGGCAGAGAACCTTAAGTGTTAACCACCACCAACAAGTCTAGCTCAAACATGCACGAATGCATGAGTTGAAATTGAGGGAACACTGGCCAAAAAAAGCCAGACCGACCCGGGGCCTCCAACCACGGTCACAGCCCTCTGACTTCTCCTCCTCCTCCTCCGCCACCGACCAAGCGTTCCTCCAGCTGCCCATGTCTCTCATAGTCATGATCATGGATCAGCCTCCGCATTCAGCCTCCGACCGTACGCCCAATACCACCCAGCTCCACCAGAGTACCCCAATCCTATCCCTTCTCTTCCGCCAGTTTGACGACCTGACGAACGCCGAACAGCGTGCCAGTCTAGCAGCCAGCCTTCCTGTCTTCCAGGTAATTGGGAGCAGAAGAAAACACTTATAACCCAAACCAGTCCCAAAGCCAAAAGCCTGAATGTCGGCATTGCAGGCTTTTTGGCCTCGGAAATGTTTGCCTTTCCGTCTGGAGAAACAGATGGGTTTCCGCACGTCATGGCCCTTGCCTCCCCAATACCAGATGCTGATCAGCATTTCTTTGCCAGAAAGCCGTCCCTGCCCTGGCCATCCGACGTGTCATCTAAAATTTCAAGCGCGTTGTCTGCATCTTGGCCGTAAAAGACCATCTGACCACCGACACATGGACTATTAAGCACGGCCAAGGACGCTATATCTCAGTGACAGCTCACTGGGTGAGCTGGGTGGAATGTCCAGGGGGTGACAGTGGCTGCTCAGGCTCGGCGGCACGCTTTCAAAACCGCAAGGATGGTGCCGTGGCTCTTTTCCCCCAAGGTCCCTCTGGTGCTTCACACGAGCCCAGAGGAAACCAAGCACCGTTTTGAATTAAATCTGTCCTTGGGAGCCCATCCCCACACAGGTCAGGAGGCTGTGGACGGCTTCTCCCGCAACGATACCGTAGTGCTGGCTGAGTGACAAGAAACCTGTGCCAGCAATGTGGGTATGCGATAAGGGGCGAATTTGCGTGGCCTGCCCTTAAGATCGGGTAGGCTGATTACATCCCATTCCTTGCACATGTCATGAACCATGATCCCCGTTCCCCAAAATTTTCTAAAGAGCTACCCGGGTCTGGACTGCTGCTGAAGAAGGCTCGAGTCTGAGGTTTCGCACTTCCCGCCGATCGCACCTGCTTTCGTCCCGCCTGGCTTGCGTTCAGTCGTCAGCTCGGCCTCCCTGTCAACCGTCTCATTGGTTTGACGTGGCAACAAGCGCTGGAATCCGACCCTCCACATTGCCTCTCAGCAATGTGGCAGCAGCGCAATGCCATTTTTTTTTTTTTTTTTTTTTTTTTTTTTTTTTTTTTTTTATCACGCAGTACGTAGTGACGACATGGCCTGACAAGCAGCGTGCGGACTCTCGGTTGTTGAGCCACCGAGAGTGGGCGGGCAGGTGAAAGAGCTCTGCACCATCCTTGCCAGTTTTGAAGAAGCCACCAAAATGGTCAGCTGCGGACAATGCCCCTTTGTCCAGCATGAGCATTGTGGTGATCTTAGTTCTGGAACGATCGTTGGACACTCTGAAACAAACAGTCCCGCCAGCGACGGAGGAGAGAACAGACACAGTTGCGGACGACGGAGCCTTTCTCTCTGTCAAATCCACAGGCCCTACAGTTTTCACAATTTCATCGGTCCTTCATTAGGCAGTGGGTTCGTGGTCCAGAGCTAGTGCAAAGGTGGCGCATCAGCTCTCGGGTCCTCATCTCAGGAAAGTCAGGGCTGTGTTGAAGCTGTGCTGGAGGCAGCGAGGAGGAGGAGTTATTTCCTAGACACCGATTGTTAACCAACCGTACGTCCCCCTGCCTTGGAAAGAGGTTGGCGCGAATTTGAAGGTGGAGGAGGAAGATGAGGAAGATTCAGTTTGCTAGTGCCCCGCGACCCAGAGGCCTTGAAATCAAGGCTCCATCTCTCTCACATGATGCGCTTGGATGGCTCCATTTACATCCAACATGATCCTCGCATTAAGGCCATCAAAATGAACAACAAGTTACTGGGTAAAGCACCCCTCCTGGAATTCCCCGGTAACAAAACAAAACCTCAGCATCGTTCCTTCCACCCACCCAAATTGAGAGTAAATTCAGGAAATGGAGACCCCATGGCCTGATCTGATCAACCTGGAGGACATCTGTTGCGTCTGCTTCAACTTTCTTCAAATTTCACGGTGGAGCAACGCTAGCGACGTGACAGTCAGTAGAGTGCCAAGTAGCCGTAGCTGGCAGCAGCAGCAGGCAATTAGGCAGAAGCCTAATGGGTTGACCATCTGTCAATCTTATATTTACCACCTCACCAACGCATGCAATGCAGGGCACACATACAACACCCAGAGACCAGCTTAAGATCAGGTGCAGCGACTATCTGCGTCTCAACACCGATGTTTTAGGATTTGTCTTCCGACACCAATAGGACTTCGGGAATCCTAATTTACGAATGCCTGAGCTGGCTCGCCACCGCCATAGAGTGTTGTTCCTGCCAGCAGCCACGTCATATTCTGAGCGGGTACCTTCCAGCCCAGCCGGAGGAAGTCATTACAGACTCCTTTCCACAGATTAATGGTGGATATGTTTGACTTTCATCAAGATGAATCAGGGCATGGATTCTCTGATGATGTTGTGGCCCCAATTGCCGAGGTCCACCGATAGCTGCATGGTCTACTTCACATTCCTCTCCAAACAGAAATGGTCCTCTTGAAAAACTAATTTTTAAAATGATCATTTCTTACTGCAAAATTTTATTCTCAGATTCCCAACAGTTCATTTTGCTGTTTTGCTGTGAAAAGACTGTAAAAGACCCCAAGGTTTCATTACAAAACCATTTCCCATTTACTCACTTCATCTTTAGAATTTTTGCATTGTCAATGGTTTTGGGTCATGTTGCCGTCAACAATTTTTTAACAGTGGCTGAGAAGTCAATTTATAATTTTTTGGGTCATGTTGCTGTGAGGATACAGCTATAATTATGGTCCTTTGGAACAAAATGTGGCTTTTAAGTGGCATTTCTCCCTCACAATTTTATATAACAGTGGGTGAGAAGTCATATTTATAATTTTTTGGGGGTCATGTTGCTGTGAGATACAGCAATAATTGATTGTCCTTCTGGAACAGTAAATGTGGCTTTAAGTGCATTTCTCCTCACAATTTTAACAGTGCTGAGGAAGTCATATTTATAATTTTTTGGGGTTATGTTGCTGTGTAGATAAAGCTAAAGCAATGGTCCTTTGAACAGAAAAGTGTGGCTTCCTAAGTGCATTTCTCCCACAGGAACAATTTTTAACAGTGGCTGAGAAGTCATTTTTATAATTTTTTGGGTCATGCTTGCTTTGGAAATGCAGCAATACTACAGGTCTATTCTAAAAAATGTTGTTCGTAATAGACATTTGGTTCTTCACAATTGTCAAAAGTGGCTCAAGAGGTCTGCCTTTGATTTTTTTGAGAGGCTTTTGTCCTGTGACATGCAGCTAAACTACAGGTCCTATTTATAAAAAATGTTGTTTCTTCTAACAGACAGTTGTGTTCTCACAATTGTCCAAAGTGCTTCATGGGTCATGTTTGAATTTTTGGGGGCATTTGCCTGTGACATGCAGCTATACTACAGGTCTAAGTCAATCACAAAATATTGTTTTTCTAAAAGACAGTTGATCTTCCACAATTGTTCCAAAGTGGCACAAGAGTCATGCTTTGAATCGTTTGGAGGCATTTTGCTTGAGACATGCAGCTAAACTACAGGTTCCTATTATTAAAAAAAATGTTGTTTCTAACAGAAGACATTATTGTTTCCTCACGAATTGTCCAAAGTGGCCTCATGTGGCATGTTTTTGGAATTTTGGGGGCCTTTTGGCTGTGACATGCAGCTATTAACTACAGGTCCTTATTCTAAAAATGTTGTTTCTAAACAGACATTAGTTCTTTCACAATTGTCAAGAGTGTCAAGGGTATGGTGCTGTCAGAAACAGGAATAGGTAGGACACTGCTAATGGACACATATTGCAAAATGACTATTATTTTTGCAAGATCTTTAATATAGCTATCAACCCTGTATTAGCACAACCCATTTAAAATAATTGAAAAAAAGAGAAACAAAGAACATCCTATTTTAAAAGTGTGTTTTTCTAGAATTAAACTACTAAAAAACTTGCATGTAACAAAATAGCTGTTTAAAAAATTCTCTGAATTGGCACAAGGTACGTACAGGAAAACTTGACCAGATGTAGGTTAATTCAGAGGACAGGGGTTTTTGGGAACATGGACAGAGAACAAAGTACAGAGGCCTTTTTTCCTCCACCCGTTGATAAAATGAGAAAAAGAATCCAAAAAAAGGGCACCGGTGTAACAGGAGCGAAACCACCAGTATTTCCAAGGAAGCTCAATTTGGGCCGCACTCATACGAGGGGCAAGCGCAACCCCGGTCTTGACTGTGACTGAGAAAGGGGGAGCCCACTTCCGCTTTCCCCAACTCTCCTTCAGCACGACAGTTTTTGTTTCGCTCATCAGGCATTTAAACCTGCGTGTTAATAGATAGGACGCCAGCCCCCCGGGGTCTCACCGACCCACTGTAACCCCGGCCTGGTCATGCTGTGGCACAGGACGGTATATCCCAAAGTCCAGTTTTAACTAAAAGGTTTGAAAACTCCTTTTCGGCAATTTTTAATGTGGGGGGGCAGACCGGTGTAGTGGTCATACTGCGGTCCAGGACAGGATAGTCAATGTCCAGTTAACTAAAAGGTGGTTTTAAAGACCCTTTTTCCGGACTTTTTAAACGGGGGGCAGACAGGTTTAATGTCATACTGCGGTCCAGACAGTTTAGCAATGTCCCAAATAAACTAAAATGTGGGTTTAAAGACCCTTTTTTTTCCCCCTTTTTTAAACTGTGGGGGCAGACAGGGTTTAAGGTCATCTGCGGGTCCGGGCAGGGTTTTGTCAATGTCCATTTTAACTAAAATGGTGGTTGAAAGACTCCTTTTTCCGCACTTTTTAACGGGGGTCAGACAGTTTAATGGGTCATACCGCGGTCCAGGACAGTTCTAGTCAATTTTCCAGTTCAACTAAAATGGGGGTTGAAAGACTCCTTTTTCCAGCATTTTTTAATCTGTGGGTCAGACAGGTTTAAGGTCATGCTGCGGTCCAGGACAGGGTTTAAATCAATGTCCAGTTCAACAAAAAATGGTGGTTGAAAAGACTCCTTTTTTCCGGCACTTTTTAATCTGGGGTCAGACAGGTTTAATGGTCATACTGCGGTCCAGGACAGTTCTAGTCAATGTCCAGTGAAACTAAAATGGTGGTTGAAAAGACTCCTTTTTTCCGGCACTTTTTAATCTGGGGGTCAGACAGGTTTAAAGGTCATGCGCGGTCCAGGACAGGGTTTGTCAAATGTCCAGTTCAACTAAAATGGTGGTTGAAAGACTCCTTTTTTTCCGGCACTTTTTAATCTGGGGGTCAGACATTTAATGGCATACTGCGGTCCAGGACAGTTCTAGTCAATTTTCCCATCAACTAAAATGGTTGGTTGAAAGACTCCTTTTTCCGGCACTTTTTAATCTGTGGGTCATACAGGTTTAAGGGTTCATGCTGCGGTCCAGGACAGGGTTTGGTAAATGTCCAGTTCAACTAAAATGGTGGTTCAAAGACTACTTTCCTTCCGGCACTTTTTTAATCTGTGGGTCATGCAGGTTTTTAGGGTCATGCTGCAATCCAGACAGGGATATTAAATTTGTCCAGTTCAAGTAAAATGATGGTTTCAAATAATACTGCCTTCTGGCACTTTTTTAATTTGTGGTGATGCAGGTTTAAGGTCATGCTGTGGACAAGACAGGGATAGTGAATGGTGTGTACTTTTTTTCTGGGGCTTTTATAGCCTAAGTGTTGTGCCTAAGATGTAGCAGTATCCATTTGACTGTTGTGGCTGTTAATTTCAGCTTCTCCAGCCCTTTGGGTATAAGAATGAAGGTGTTGTTGCTCTCCCATAGACTTTAATGGCCCATCGGAGATGATCGACTATCGACTATCGAAAAACCTTATCGATGGTGGCCGACTATCGACTATCGCCCGATGTCGATAGCCAACGTAATCGCTCAACACTAGTAATTATCACTTGATTTTCAGAGAAACTGGCAACTTCACTAACAAAATCAGACATACTTTATAAGATACTCCTGTAAAGGAGTTTTCCCATCTAACACATTTATGGCATTTTAAAAGAATATGGCATGAATGTGTGATAGAAGATGCCTGTCCCATCTGTTGAGAATGGAGAGGTGGTTTAAACTCTCATATTTATTTCAGACATCATGCCTACTTGGCTGTACTCGAAACTCACATTGATATGAATTAGAGAGTCCCAACCACTTAACCACTCTCAGTGGAGACTTTTGTGGCCCGTGTACATATGTGCAGGTCCTCTTTATAATATATAAAATATATAAAAAGCTGGCCAGTTTTAAAATATAGCTATGTGTCCATTAAAAATTGTTGCAAATACTGTTTTTCATAGACACATCCTGTAAGCTGAAGTTAGGGGCTCACTATATAGATAAAAAATTTTATATATATAAATATTACTATATAAAATATTTATCTATATAGTGACGCCTCACTTCAGCTCACAGGATCGCTGTCTATGACAAACAGTATTGGCACCAATATCACATGGACCACATAGCTATATTTTAAACTGGCCAGCTTTATTCCTCAGGCTCAAGATAAAGTACAAAAACCCTCTATAACCATAGTGTGAGTCTATGGTTCAGCGCCACAACCACAGCATTTTTACTGTACCTACAGCCCTCTCCTCAGCTCCAGCGTTGCTCCCAAACCTCAGGTAGCAACCACGCTCCCTGTCTTCCTGTAGCACCAGGCTTTTATAGACCTGGTACAACCTGGTCCTGAAATGTAGGAATGGCCTCCCATCCATTACTATCACTAACCAGCCCACAATAGCTAAACTAGGTACAAGTGTCAGGAACCTACTACTGGTCCACAATCGCTGGCTTCCCCCACTGAGACCAGGCCCTCGTTGACATGTACCTAGCAGGTGACCTGCTGAAAACCACCTAGCGACAGAGACATGCGACCGCCTCAGGTCGCTCTGCCACAACATAGATATTTGTCAGAAATGTATCCTCATTTTCAAAACATCCAATAAAGTTCCTCAAGTATAGATATAAATTTAAGTTTCACAGAATCCACAGTGTCTAATGATATCATTTGCATTGAGCATGTACAGAAATAGCTTATTCTGAATAAAGCATGTGCCCTTTTTTTAGCCAAAAATAACATGTAACAATATAAGCCAAGTAAGAATAACAAGAAAAGCTGTGAAACAATAAGCGTAGATTTTTTTTTAGAGAGACACAGATGAGTCCTGACATTCAGGTCATGTTGATGTTTATTATTTGCCATTCGGACAAATTTGTGGCATTTCTATCTCATCATGTTCTGTGCGGTGCATCTGTTTTCTACTGGAAACCAGCTTTGTGGCAAAAACCATTATGTGCATGAACTAGTATAAATTCTATTATATGAAATCACCCAATTACAAATTTTGTATAGCAAATAAATTGTTGTCTCTAAGGAAAACTTGATATTTGATATTCTGTATTTATGTCATCTATGTTGAGCATTTGTAGACATTTTTTATCTATCATATCTTATTCACAGGTTATGTTGAAAGTGTAATAAGCTAACTAATATTTCAGATTTTTGTCATCATGAGCTCATCATTTGGCTTTAACCTGTTCCTGGTGTGGCGATCTCATGTTAGATTTATTCCATATACTTTTCTGTTGACATACAGTAGCTATAGCTTGTTTTTGGTGGATGAGTTGAAGTTTTTTTTTAGTAGTACCATTTAATGTATCATATAAAATGATGGTAACAAATAAAATTTTTGTGGGATGGAAAGGAGAAAAAAAAAATGGTTTGTGTTGGTTGTGTCATTATTGCATTGTGTTATAAAAATAAAATATTACATCGCTTCATCATCAATTTGTACTCATGCTATAATTAATACAATGTAGATTTTTACGACACAGATTTGTAAATCCATGAGTGATGCTCCACTGAATTTGGCTCATCTGTGCCCCAAACTATGGCATACAAGGTGAAAATCCAGGGCGGAAACCGTTTAGGAAAATCCGTTATGTTCACATATATTTATATGAATGTCACCACAAATCAACTCCACAATGTGACCACGACTAATGAACTATTGGCCCTCCACAGTGTACTCAACCAGATTAATCCCCATCACTTACCAACAATTTACATATGCCTTACTGCTGTTTAAGGCAAATTCAGGTGGCTACAGTTTTTGGTCACTTTAATAAGATCACAAAATTGTCTGTTATTTTGGCAGTTATTTTTCATTAAAGTGTTTACGTTATGTGGGCACCATTTAGTTTCCTAAAGCAGCATTCTTATTTGGGCACTGATTGGCTTGAATTAAATTTACATCTTTACAACACTTTCATGTTTTTAAAGATTGTCTTCTTTGAATTCATCTTATGGTACTTATGTTTAGGCTATTAAGAAAACATATACACTCATTGGCTTTTTTTGTCAGATTCCATATAAATCCAACCAAAAAAAAATTATGGCACACTCCCTCATACGCTGCACATACAAAGCATTAAGAAAATGATAGCACAAAATGTACAGCCTGTTGAACTTGTTTTATTTATTCATCTTGGACTCGTTGCTTGCTTACACATTTCAAACCATATGTGGTTCTTGTTCACAACCTGTTTACTTAAAGGAATTGTCTCACTACATTGATTCATCTTACCTCAGTCCTGTTTTCTTGGTTTCACTTTGAATTCAGGGGCGTGTTTACTGGATTCTACTAGGCTGCAGTAGAAGCCAGGTCTTTAGCTATAGCAACCAGTGCTGGCAGCCTAACATGAGAGATTGAACAGGTCTGTATCTCTAGTGACCTAAGGAGCTGATGCAGCCCATACGAGAGGGGATATCTAGGAATAGGTAGGACACTGTTAATGGACACATATAACAAAGTGACTTGTTTTTGCAAGATCTTTACCATAAAAAGCAATCCTTGTAGTGAGACAACCCTTTTAAGGAGTTGCAAGCTGATGGTGTTTCACACACGTTCACAGATCTGAGTATCAACTACATGTATTTACACCACAAGAGGTGAGCCACTACTTATTTGCTAGTTGTTGGCTATAAGAAAACATTGCTCATTGGCAGCTGTAGAGCAGTGCGTAGAAGTTGTGCTCCTCTATTAGCACTGAGCTCTGCCATGTGTAGACTTCATGAACTGTTCAAACCACTCCAGCTGCCTACACACATGGGCAAAATTGTTGGTACCGGTCTGTTAAAGAAATACAAAACCACAATGGTCACTAAAATAACTTTAAACTGACAAAAGTAATAATTTAAATTTACTGAAATGCAACTAATGAAAGTCAGACATTGCATGTGAATTGTGGTTTAGCTGAAAAAGAAACCAACAAAAAAACTAACTAAAATGGAGGCATGGAGGTACAGAAAGGCCTCATGCACCTCTATAAAAGCTCTTTTATAGGTGTATATTTTTGAACAGGCTGTAGCTTGTGGTGTGTTGGAATTGAAGACAGTAATTATTTGGTTGGTATATGTTTGTAGGGTGTGCAGATATGGTGAAGGGAAAGCAGTCCATACTACTATATATGTAATATAAGAGTAGGTTCACATATGTCATATTTGTTGCAGTAATTTTTGTGGTAGTCTGGGCACTCTATTATATAGGTTGAATGTTTAATTTTGGAGGCAGTAAAATGAAATTCTGATTGGAGTTTATATTATCACCTATAGTCCCATTGATAAGTGAGACATGGTAGAGGGAACATGTCATTTAAAAAGCTGCGGTAGCATGTTTGCATGAAGAACATAGGGCAGCATTTATGAAATTTGATGTTTAAACGCCAAATTTCATGCGCATAATAATAGCCTAGAATGCGCCTGATTTATAAACCCACTAAACAGCGGTCATAAATCAGGCACATTCTAGCGCTTGTACGACATTTCTGGTTTAGGTAAACCACTTTGAAAGTGGTTTACCTGTTCAAGCAGTAATGTGCCTAAAAATGTTGTAGTGAAGCTATAAATCTATACGCCTACCGCACGACCCTCCAAAATCAGGCGCATTACAAAGTGCTGTGGGCACTGTGTAATGCGCCTGATAATGGGCCTGATAATGTAGCGAACGGGGCTGCGCCAGATACCTGCGCCAGTTCATTCATGCCGTCCATTATATCTACATACTTATCCCATTACCACCCCCTGATGAACCTTAGTTTATTCTAAGGAAGGAATGAATAGGGAATTTTTGCTTTGTGTTTGGATATTTTGTTTAGAGACGATGTTAGTTGACGATTATCATTGGTTTAAAGTGGGGTTGCCCTTTTCAAAGCACTGGCTACACTTTTAGGAAGGAAAACATTAGGCTATCAACATGGGAGAGTATAAATTTATCTTAACCTTTCTTAGCTAATTTATTCCTGTATATCCCTTTGAAGAATGCTTTACTTCTGTGGAATTACTGTTTTATGATATTATTCTACATCAAAGTACTTCCTAGCGCTGCGAACCAAACCTTAAATGGACATCATCCCTATTTACATGCTGTCTGTGGTTATTCTACTCTGTGTGTACAGCATCTTCATTTGACACTATGATATTGATCTATAAACATTGATTGAATATCTAATTATATTAGTTCCAACAAGCAAGCCCTGCTCCTTGCTATGTAAGGGGATAAGAAGTCACATTCTTCCCTTTTATTTTTAGAAATTCAGCATCAAATCATATAAACCTTTAGGCTCCGCGGCCTTAAAGAACTCAGCCACTAGAGTCGAGAGACTATGGGAGACATGTATGAAAGGGTTTTTCACCCCTTTCTGGTGTAAAATGCGGCTAAAGTAAGCAGGCTATCATGTATAATGCGCTAAACGAATGTTTTAGACACATTGTTCGCAAGATTCAACACTTTTTAATGTGCCTAACATGAATGGACATTCTGGGGCGTTATGGAGGTGTGTCGCACCACACTCAGAATATTAGACACATATGTGATTGTGGTATGGCAAAACTATGCACATTAATGCTTGAACAGGCAGATAAATTTTAAAGTGGTCTGTATGAGCCTGAGTCGTCGAAGTGGAGCTAGATTTGGTATTAGGGCAAAAAATGTCCCTTATTTCTCAACTTACACCAGTACAATAATAAAAGTGATTTATGATAATTATCAAACTGTATAAAATTACATTATTTAAATTTAATAAAAACATTTATCATATAAAATTAATATAAAAATATATAATATCCCAAAAATATAAAAATATCTCCTATAAAATGCATTTAAAATTAATGGAATCTAGAATTAATTTTACATTAAATTACTCACTGATGTTGTTGTTCAAAATTTAAAATTTTTACTACATTAAATTTGAAATTTATTTTTGCTGCTCTCACCCTTTATTCTACATACAGCAAGAGCCAGCACAGCTCAGGTATTGCTGGAACCTGTGGTCCAACAAGCAAGATCAGTGCCATAGTTTCTATTCACTGACATGCTATTTTAATGACTTTTCTTTTCTATAGCCATTATCAATAAAGTTAAACAATAGCCAGCTCACCACTCCCATGGACCGGGCTGCATGGCTGCACCTTGTAATGTCAGTCTATGAAGAGTAGAAGGAGAAAGATTGCCAGCAGCTCCAGAAGTTGACATGCTTTATAAAAGTTGCTAAACGAGATCTAATAGGCAATGCAAGGTCTAGTGACGCGTCAGACTTAGGGCTATGAATGGCTGTCCAGAATCTGACATCTTTTCAGCCTGAGATCTAGTGCAGCCCCGTTGGCTATATTTGTAGAACGTCCGCACTCCAATATCAGGCGCATTACAGAGCGCCCGCGGAGATCGGGGGCGTGCTGGAAGCGTGTCCCACTACAACTGTTCAAAACTACACATTTATGACTGTTTAACGGCAAATCCAGGCGCATTACTGCTAGAACAGGTAGAGCACTTTAAAAGTGGTTTACCTGAGCCAGAATTGTCGCTTAGTAGCTAGAAAGCGCTAAATCTATGACCCACAGTAGAACAGGTTCATAGATTCAGGCACATTCTACGCTACTAATGCATGCAATAAAATTGGCGCCTGGGCGGCAAAAATCATACATGTCGCCCTTAGCCTTTATACATACTTGTCACATTACTAAAGCGCCAGAATTCCTGTAATGCGCCAACACACATGCGAGATGCAATGACCTTTAGACACCATTTATAATCGCACAAAATCCACTTTCATAGATTTAGGAGCATTATACACTGAAAACGAGATGCGATAATTCCCTTCGAAGCGCCTTCTTTCAAACATGTCTTCCTATGTGTGAATGTTAAGCTGTTTCAGAATGGCCATATCTATCTGCTGTAAATAAGTATTGTGCCACTCTTTGAGAACACTAACATATTTGAAGTGTTGTACACAATTGAAGCACAATATTATGTCCGCTTCCTACCACTGACATTGGTAATGCATAGCTCCTAAAGGAAGTCACGTGTCCTGAGGGGTGATTGTTGTAATTGGACTAAAGGTGGTAGTATTTTTGAAATTGCGCCACTATAGAACTATTGGTGCTGCTGTGGTAAAAGTGAATCACAAGTGGACAATGGGCCCTATTTGCAATGTGGAAACTGCAGAGCACCATAAAAGATACCTGTCCGCAGGTGCAATCAATCACACTCAAGCTCTCCACAATAGCTAAGACCAAAGAGCTGTCTAAGGACACCAGGGACAAAATTGTAGACCTGCACAAGGCTGGGATGAGCTTCAGGACAATAGGCAAGCTGCTTGGTGAGAAGGCAACACCTGTTGGTACAATTATTAGGAAATGGAAGAAACACAAGACGACTGACAGCCAGAACTACATGGGAGGACCTGGTCAATGACCTGATTAGAGCTGGGACCACAGTCTCAAAGATTACTATTAGTAACACACAATGCTGTCAGGATTAAAATCCTGCAGGGCACACAAGGTCCCCCTGCTCATGCCAGCACATGTTCAGGCCTGTTTGAAGTTCACCATTGACCATCTGGATGATCCAGAATAGGCATAGGAGAAGGTCATGTGGTCAGATACGACCAAAATAGAACTTGTTGGTATCAACTCCACTCGTCATGTTTGGAGGAAGAAAAAGGATGAGTACAACCCCAAGAACACCGTCCTAAACATGAGGCATGATCGTGGAAACATCACATTGGGGGTGTTTTTCTGAAAAAAGGGGACAGGATGACTGCACCGTATTGAAGGGAGAATGGATGGGGCCATGTGTCATGAGATTTTGGCCAACAACCTCCTTTCCTCAGTAAGAGCATTAAAGATGGGTCATGGCTGGGTCTTTCAGCATGACAACGAGGAGTTGGCTCCATAAGAAGCATTTCAAGGTCCTGGAGTGGCCTAGCCAGTCTCCAGACCTGAACCCAATCAAAAATCTTTGGAGGGAGCTGAAATTCAATGTAGCTCAACGACAGTCCTGAAACCTGAAAAATATAGAGAAAATCTATATGGAGGAGTGGGCCAAAATCCCTGCTGCAGTGTGTGCAAACTTGGTTAAGAACTATAGGAAAAATCTGACCTCTGTAATTGCAAACAAAGGTTTATGTACCAAATATTAAGCTCTGTTTTCCTATTATATAAAAAACTTATTTCATGTAATAAAATGCAAATTAATAATTTGAAAATCAAACAATGTGAATTTCTGCATTTTTTAGATTCTGTCTCTCACAGTTTAAGTATACCTACGATAAAAATGACAGACCTCTCCAATCTTTGTAGGTGACAAAACTTGGAAATACTTCTTTTCTCCACTGTATGTGTTTTGCAGTTAACCAGCATAAGTGTCTCTTTGTGAGTAAAAACTCTGTGGATTATTACTGTGCTATCTCTTCCCAATAGTTGAAGAAGTAAAAAGTTTAAATATATATGAATAAGGCACTCGTTGGAGGATGATCCCATCCAATCATGATTTAGAGGGAAGGCACTGGCACCCTTTATGTCAGGGGTGCAAAGTGAGAAGTAGTCATTAATATATAATGATTTCAAGAGAAATAAACTTAGTCATTGATTAACAAGATTAAGATTCCGGTTTTCCATGGCATTCCTGCTGGAGGTTTCTCATTCTCACCTCTTCCAGGCACATTGAGATTAAGGTCCAAAACATCAATTGTATCTGTTCATGTGTTTGTTACTCTTAAAATCATTGTACATTAATTAAAACCATTTACTTTGCCCCGTCATGTGAATATTCATGTTTCCTTCCTTCTAATTCTCACCTCTATTATTATTATTATTATTATTATTTATTTTAAAGTGCCATTACTTCCAGGGCACTGTACATTTAAGGAGGTTACATATCAAACAAGACGATAAAAAGGGGAAAAGACACAAATGGTGAGGGGCAGATATGTTTGTCTGGTGGAGTAGTGGTAGCGGAGTTATTGTAAGTTATAGGCTATCCTGAAGAGATGGGTTTTCAGGTTGGTTTTGAAGCAAGGGAAAGTAGAGGAAAATCTATTGTGTTGTGGTAGTGAGTTCCAGAGTATGAGTGAGGCATGGGAGGAATCTTGTGATGGTCGTGAGAGGAGCTGACATGGGGATAGCAGAGAAGAAGGTCCCGAGAGGAGTGGAGATTGCGTGAGGGGAGGTATATAGCAATTAAGGCAGAAATGTATGGAAGGCACAGGTTACAGACAGCAATTTGTTGGGCAATGGGTAGTCAGTGAAGGAACTGGCAGAGGGGAGAGGCAGAGGACTAATGAGGAGAGATGTGCAGCAGAGTTGAGGATGGTTTGGAGGCCGCAGAGAAATATATTGCAGTGATCTAGGCGGGAGAAGACGAGGGCAGGGACTAGTAGTTTTTTAGCATTGAAGTTATGGAATGAGTGGATTTGAGAGATATTTTTATGTAGAGACGACAGGCAGAAGTAAGGGCTTGGATGTTTAGTTTTAAAGACAGAGAGGAGTCAAAGGTTAACTCTAAACCCCTAACTTTTAACATGGGCCTCAAGAATCAGTGACTCTGATGAGCTCTAATCATGCCATTCTGACAATGAGCCCAGTATATTCAGAAGAACCTGAATCCAGACTCTGGTCTCTGGTTTTCACCTTGTTCCTTTATATTTCTGCTGTTGCCAACCTGAAAATTTCCTCCACACCTCCTCTTTTCTCCTTTTTAGAATTCAGAGGCTGAAATCTGTCAGTAAAAGCCAGATATTTCAATACAGCCAGATTAACATACACTTAGAAAAATCCCTTAATGATGTTAAATGCTGAAGATTTGCGTGTGACCTTTAGCAGTGTAACGTTTAGCACGGACTTATTCTGACGCTCTAAATACCTGTTTTGTGAAAATATGTAAATCTTGCTATGCGTAACACCACAGAATGCTGTATGTGACTTTTACTGAGTCATAAATATCACTTGTAATTTATTCTGAGTGCTTTCTGACAGTGGTGTAAGACGACAGAAATGTAAGGCATTGATCAAACAAATTGCCATGATTTTGCCTGTATAAATTATCTTTTGCTTGATTGAAGAAAGCAATGGGCAGTTACAAATAATACAATATACAAATATACAAATAAGTACAACGTACAAATAAGCAGCTATGCTATAGTTACATAGTTAGTAAGGTTGAAAAAAGACATATGTGCATCAAGTTCAACCAAGTGTGGGGAAAGAGAGTTTGATATATTTTATAATATCCTATAACATAGTATGTATGTGTGTGCAGTGCTTGACTAGTTGGACCCACCAGTGGTGTTGAATTTTGGGGCCCACCAGTGGAGATGACTTTTGGGGCCCATTATTCTCGAAATACTGCACACGCCTCTTGCTTTCTTCTTCTCTTTCTCTGCCTTTCTCCCCAGACCCTCTAATCTCAGTAACCCAGCATTCCCAAGGGCCCACCATGACCTAAGGTGCCCACAGTTGGTATCCCTTGCTCCCCTATATATGTGTATGTACATATATATGGAAACAGTTGAGTCACATTATTATGACTACCAGCTAACATCTTGAGTAATCACCGTGTGAAGCACAGACAGCAGCGACATACACAGGATTCACACACAGCTTCTGTCTATAGTAGTAACAGATTTCAGGTAACTAGGGTCTTCTGGACACCATTCATATCTGTCATTTCCCAGTTATAGTGGAAACTATAACTCTAGTGTGGGTTAAGAGGTGACAGAAATGTTCAAAAGTAAATTTAGGTATGAATATCCCCTTTATACTTTATGCTATATTATATACATTTCAGTCACATTATTTTGACTACCAGATAACATCCAGCGTAACCACCGTGTATAGCATAGATAGCAACTAGATGTGCTGGGAGTGACTCAATAAGGTCCTAAAAGTTTGTCACAGGTGTCTGGAGCCATGTTGGCTGAATCCCACAGCTGCTGGAGGGTATATGGGTGAGGAGCCATAGAACGAACATGACGATCAAGGTAATCCTATAAATGCTTAATTGAGTGCAAGGCAAGAGAATTAGGGGGCCAGAATAGTACTTGGAAGTCTTGGTCATGCTCTTTCAACCAACATTTCTAGTTATGTGATATTTCGTATTGTCTTGCTGGAAGATGCTATCAAACCTAGGGAAGACAATAAGTATTATAGGTGTACTTGATCTGCAAGAGTAGATAAATACCCAAATCAGTTGGGAGTGAATTCCACATGGATGAGTGTGCCTAGAGAATACCACAAAAAAATTCCCAAACCATAATGCTGCTACCACCAGCTTGTGTTCTTCTAGCAATGGTCGCAGAGCGTTAGTTCTCTGATGTTTCTCGTCTGCCGTGCCAACATATATCTTTTTTAAAAAACTGTTGAAACAGGTCCAATTCCAATTCTGTTATGAAAATGTAAGTCTTTTCTGCGATGCAACTTCTTTGACAGAGGTGCAGCCACCATTCTTCTGCTTTGGAGTCCTATAAGCAATAGCATTTGCTGAACTGTTATTTTAGAAACACGTTTGGTGGCCCATGGTTCATTTTGGCAGTGAGCTGGTCCACTGTTGCATGTTGGTCCGTTTTTGTGCAACTTTCTGACACTCACCTCTCACATCAGTGGCACTTGGTGCTCAGCAGTTTCCATGTCGCTTATTCACAATGCTGCTATTTGCCCACTCACAGTACACTTTCACTATAGCAGCATGAAAACAGTTCACAAATTGCATAGTTTCAGAAATACTGTCACTCTTGGCTCAAAAGTCAGTAATCATCCCTTTTTCCAAATCTGATGAATTTGCCCCTTTGCCTATGACAGCAACAAGTAATATGTGCACACAGCCTATTGCACACCTTATGTACCCACCAAGTCAGCTCACCTCATGTGACTTCTGTTATTAGCTACACACTGATAATGTCCAAAATAGTCATAACAACTGTGTAGATTGATCAGCCATAACATTTACACCACTAAATAATATTGATTATCTAGTGACAATGACATCCTGTCAGGTGTTGAGAGACAGTGACTGGGTCAGAGCATTACCAAATGGCTGATCTTGTGGGATTTTCCCAGTACACAATGGTTAAAGGGGTTATCAAGTGAAATAATAATATACCTCCTAAAGTTAGTGCATGGTGTGTTTTGATAGGCACTTTTATTTAATACTGCCTCCCAAGACTTTCAATATAAAGAAGGAAACAGGAAACTGAGGTTGGGAGGAAGGAAGATGAAAATATGTGGCTTATAGTTTTACAGGATAAAGAAACAACTTTCAAACAGAAAATTTTGTTGCTCAGTTGATGATAAGGAAGACTACAGTTCTTGTGCTATGGATAAAACTACTAGCACCCCGGACTGGCATTCGGCGCCCAAAGCTTCAGTGGTCATGCATTCTCTGGACACACATACACAGGCTAGTGCAGAGCTTTCAGCCCACCAGAGGGCGTGAGAATGTCATTACGGTGCTTGCATGGCATGATGATGTCACGCTGCCTGTGTTAGGAGACAGGGAGCAGCGGGTGCTTCGTCAGGGGAATAGGTGAGTATATTATTATTATTATTACCTACATACTGGTGGGCCCTATATGCCTATAAGCTACTGGGGAAAATATATACCTACCTACATACTGGACTTATATAGCTACTTAAATACATACCTACCTACATACTGTGGGAGCATATGTACCTATAACCTACTGTGGGAAATATACACCTACCTACATACTGGACATATATAGCTACTTACATATATACCTACCTACATACTGTGGGAGCATATGCACCTATAGCCTACTAGGGTGAAATATATACCTACCTACATCCTGGGGGGAAGTATATACTTATAACCTACTGGGGTGAAATATACACCTACCTACATAATGGGGAACATATATACCTACCTACATACAACTACTAATCTACTGGGGTGCCCTAATAACTGACAGCCTACTAGGGAGCCTCTTTATAACTACCAATTTATTGTGGGACCTTTATAATTACCAAACTGCCCGGGGGAGGGGGAACTATATACCTAACCACCTATTGGGGGCCATATATACCTACCAACCTATTGGGGCTCTATACACCTACCAACCTAGTATTGGATCTATTTACTTACCTATCTACTGGGATAACCTATATACCTACATATCGAAACAACCTATTAACCAACCTACTGGGGGGAGGAGGGGTGCCATTTATACCTTCCTACCTACTGAAAATGGCTTTACTACCTACTGGGAGACCCTGTTGAATGAGACTGCTATCATTACTTTTTCACAGGATACAATCTGCAGTTTCATAAAATAGCAGCGATGATAAAGAGACATTTACCTCTACTGTATATAAATAGTTACATGTAACAACTTTTGCAGAGGAATATCTGGTTTGTTGTGAGAAAAGCCCAAACATATGCTTATTACTGTCACCTAGCATGTTTCATTGATTCGTGCTTAGTGTCAAGGGATTTTATAGATGTGGACATGTAAAGCGTACAGCATTAAGTCTATGGCCTTCACTTCATATGTTACTGGTAAGAAGTATCCAATCAATATCTCTATGAAAATCAACAGCAAGTATGTAATTTATTTGAATAATTTTAATGAATAAAGAATTCAATATGTTGGCTGTACCACAGGCCCGTTAAAGGTTTGTATTAGAAAGCATCTGTCGGATTACTTAAAGGGGTGTTATCGTTTCATTAAATGGTCTTCAGAATAAGGGGACAGTGAAAACAAGCAACTTTGCAATTGGATGTCATTAGCAAAGCTGCCTTGTTCTCACAGTGTCCCTTATCTTGTGTTTTTATTTACACTGATATCCAGTGTGGGTCTAATCCCTCCTGATCCCTCCTCCTTGCAATTCACTAGCTGAGAGCTCATTTACATTCTGTACAGCCCCCGGTCGATTCACGGAGCCGTGTCTCTGACTCAGAGTTAGGGGCAGTAGCATTTTCTGTTTACACACCTAGCAGAAACGGACAGCAGCAGATTGTACACTGAGAAAACATGACAATTTTTTCCCTGTGCCTAACTCTCCTGCATACACGCAGATCTGTGCCGTTCTTAGAAAGCTGTAATACATCTCCAGCTGTGAGAGATCAGTGCTCAGATTAGATTGAATGCAGCCTGGGGTGTGTATACAGCTCTTATAAAATAAGACTGCATAGAGAGAGACACAGTGATATGTGGACTCAGAGGGGGGGGGGAGTCTCAGGCCAGCAGTGAAGGGGGGATGATGTCATCCAGCTGGGAGGGGAAGAAACGCCCCTGCATTCACAGAGCTGGGAAGCTAAGAGAAGTGTGACTCAGCCGAAGTAAGGAAGCGATACATCCCCTTTAAGAACAGGTTGCTTTAAATCTTCTATGGTGATCAGACATTTCCAGGAGTTTATGCCAGTGACACCTCATATTTTTTTAATTTTTTGGCATAGAAAAGGTGGTAGGATCATAAGAGGGGGATATTTATTTAAAAACTTCTTAAGTAGGGAATCCAGATGGATTAAATATGAGAAAAGATATTTCTTACCAGTACTAGTCACTTTCTAGATAATATCGCTGATATGTAGTGTAGTGTTCTTTTAATTAGAGCTTCACAGTGCTTTAGGATTGGTGGATAAGAGAGTTCTTATTAGTGTATGTGAGCATGTGAACAGAGAGGACATTTAAAAGGGTTTGGTTAGTTTTAGTATGCAGGCGACGACCAAAGACTATAGCATCCAAAATGCGTCAGCTTACCACTAATGCATCACACTTGATATAGTGCTGTATGGTATAAGTTGTCCACCATGGAAGATTTTAAAGGATCCTGATAAAGATTATAAGTTTTTATGAAATACTCTCCTGCATTGGAAGCTGGTGTTTTCCCCTGATTTTTACTTTTGTCGCGTTGTTTACTTACAGATTAAATTTAACATAAGATTAATTTTTGACTCTGTAACATTAATCTAGAAGAGCTGAATATGCTAACCACTGCTACAGAACTACCCACAGCCTGATCAGACAGTGTGAACTTGAAGCTGCCTGTGACGCTGTGAAACAGCATGGTGAAAGCCTCCTTTAGGCATACAGTATGTAAACTGAATTTGTCCCACTGCAGTCTAAATCTCAACAGAACTTTAAGATTATATTGTATTATATATTATATTGAAGGGAAAATGTATCACTTTTGTACAAAATTGAGATGTTACAAGGCACTGAGTCACCTCATGCTTCTAGAAAAGAACACTGATATTACATCATATATTAGTCTGCCCTATATTGCTTCAAAACTGTAAAATGAATTCTGAAGGTACAGTAGTTGCCTATAAAGGTGACTTTCTTTTTATTATTCATGTGTTTTTATAGCCTATAAAAGTAAGCTGAAACAATAAAAGTACAACAGATAATATCAATACTATTACAACATGTCTGGTCTACCTATCTGTATAAAATGAGGGGTATCATATGGCTTCAGAAATTATACACTAATTACGGAAGGAAGTAATGTCATCACTTGATGTTAGCGCAGATCATCAGCTGTGGACAGAAAGTAGCCTAGATAATCTTAGTGATCACATAGAATGGTGTGTATATACTGTTGTCACTTAAAACATACATAAATTGTTGCTATACAATCGCCAATCAAATTATGTAAAACAAAAGGAAATATAAACTAAGGAATGTTAATGTTCTGTGCCTTTCCTCAAGATATTAGTCTGCTGCAATACAGAGTTGAAAGCCACTTGCTGACAATTTGATCTCCTCAGCCCCGGCTCTGTTCCCTTAGCTATGGACCTGGTATTGAACCAATCAATATAAATAAATGATGCAATACCAATTACAGCTCATAACTAAAAGTGGCACTGTTTCTGATGAAAAGCACACATTTTCTTTCTAATCATAGTCCCTTTGTGCCTAATTTCCTTCAAGAAAGAAGAAAGTAAATCAATGCCATCGCTGTTAGAATCTTCCTCTTTTGCAGATTTAAGAGAGATAAAACTGACCTCAATTAAACTATTGCATCAATACAAATGTAGAAACTTCTCCTCTATTTTTTCATCTACCAAAAGGCTCTTAGAGACTTTGAGATAAAGGTTTGCATCATAACAGACATGGTGTAATTGAGTTGGCATGAATTTACTTTAATTCACACTTAGCTTTAAACAGATCTCCTTGGAATCAGGATTGGAACAAGTAACATGGGGACAATAACAAACTTAGAATGGGGCTCAATTTCACCATGATCACCTTCAGCAGCAAAGTTTGCAATATGAAAAGCTTTTGAAGTTCTTAAACTCTCCCTTCAGCACAGCACATAATTCCTTCTGGGCGCATGCACAGTGAATGTTTTATCAGTTGTGCCTGCGCTAGTGCTCACACGTGAGCTGAGCAATTACAAAAGTTTATAGATGCATGTGCAAGGTGATAAATGATATGTCAATATTGTTAGGTATTGATGGTCTGTTAGGGTCACTATATTTTACACAGTTGACCAACAAGATATAGGGCGACATGTATGTATGGGGCTGCGTCAGTAGTGTGGTGTCCTTTCAGCCCAAAAACTGAGGCAGCCCTGTGTGCTCGATGTATGAGCAGATGCACTCAAAAATTAGGTTCATCATTGGGCGCCCGCGGCACTTTGTAATGCGCCTAAGATGTGACGGCGTGTCGCACCACAACCATATGATTATACACATTTCCGACTGTAGGACGGCAAATCCAGGCGCATTACTGCTGAAACAAGTATACCAATTTAAAAGTGGTTTACTTGAGCTTTGCCGCTTTGTAGCTAAAAAGTGTTAAATCTATGACCCGAGGTAGAACAGGTTCACAGATTCAGGCGCATTCTACGCTACTAATACGCGCAATAAAATTGGTGCCTGGACACCAACAATCATACATATCGCCCATAGAGTTTACCCCGAAAGTGGACTGTGAGATCTTTCAGATAAGGCAGACTGCAGAACATGTGTTGGTTCTTTTCTTACATACTCATCTTCTCCTTTACTTATTGTGAATGATTACATCTACAGTGGCAGTGGTTTCTCTTATGTATCATATCTCCAGTTAACTGGTTTATAGGTAATGCTGGTATTAAGTGCACCAGATAGAGCACTTTATAGAGATACTCTGGGTGAATTATGGAATGACATTGATGCATCAGTATCAAGTTATGGAAAAAAACATATACCAGGAGATGTTATTTTATAACCTAGCATAGTCTCTTTTAGAGGATTTTAATTATGTATATGGTTACCTAATAAAGATGGGTTGATTATTTAGTATAATTTTTGTGACAGTGGGACCTATTTCTTTGTCGGTGTGAGATTTCATATTGATCACATCAATCATTTTAGTTTAGTTATGACCCTACCTTATAGGTGCTCTGTATCTTTCACCATTAAGCACAGATATAATGCATACAGTGACACGCTAGAGGTATAATGTCAGTAATGTGCACTTTGAAGTCACAGCACATTGACAACACAACACAGACATAATTTACACTGTGACGTGAAAATGGCCCCCCTGAGTTGTTGGGTTTAATAGCAGCTGTTATGTCTGCTACTCTATCTGTTCTACCTGTGATCTTTAAATATGCACATCTTTGCATACGGGTCAGTTTTTTTTTGGTTTTAACATCAATGAATGTGAAACACCACTTAAAAGAGGTGTTTTAGCCAAAAACACACATCTAGCCAAGGGCTACGTGACACATGTTTTGGTGGTAAATAGAAAAGGGATCCAGCATTCCTGTTAAATCCTTGATACTTTATTGTAAAAAGCATGCTATGAGTAATGGCTGTATGTTGGCCCGTAACGTGTAGGCTCTGCTCATCTTTTTTGTTGTTCCTGTGTATGCATTTGCTGTAACTTTTTGGAATCGTCTTTTCTACAGTAAAGTATCAACATTTTAGCAGAACTACTGGATCTCCTTTTCTATTTTGCCAGGTCCAGGTGTTGTGGCTCACACCCATTCCGGGCATTCCTCATTACTGGCAGGTGAGCTGGATTTTTTTGTATGTTAAAGGGTTGTCCAGTAGAAAAAATTAATAGTAAGCTGAAGGTGCTTCATAAATAAAACACAATTCTTATATTTACCTTGTCCTCGGTTCCAACACTTTGTCTCTCTAGTCTTCTATTTCCGAACAGCTGCACCACTGATTGGCTGAAATAGTCACTTGCCTCTACTTACATCACCATTAAGAGCTGTCCTCTTCTCAGTGGTGATGTGAATAAGTGGCAAGTAACCACTACAGCCAATTAGCAGTTGCAGAGGTGACGTTCCCGTGTAGAAGTAGAAGAAAGGAAATAGAAGACTGGAAACACAGCGCTGGAACTGAGGACCGGAGCAATGACGTACCTACAGGGGTCACAGTGGTCACACCTGCGTCCAGCCCTCTGAGTTCCCTTTCTGCAATTATTATATTTCATTATTTAAAGGGGTTGTCCAGCAGAACATTTTTCTTATATAAAATTAGGTCAAGGTGGGAAAAGCAGAAAAAAGTAACACTAACCTACCTTTCCCTGGCCACTGCTGATCCAAAGCTTCCCGGGATCTGCTCCTCTTCACTTGTAGGTTCTTGCCCCAAAACACAGTAGATGCTCACACTACATTGTACGTGAATAAAGTATGATACTCTCTTGTGTTGTCAAGATGAGAACCTGGAAGTGAAAGGAGCTGATCCCAAAATGCTCCAAAGTGGCAGTGACGGGGGACAGATTTACCAAGCTTAGCCCCAATTTTCTTATAATGGACAGTCTCTTCAAGGAGAAATAATGTGCCGCAGCATGCTACACCTGTCACGCCAGTTAGAGAATCTGTTGTCACAAAGTAGTGGTCCACAGCCATAAAAAGCCCTTGTTCGATGGGAGAGTTGCTCAAATTCAATTTTTCAGCAGGGTGCACAAGCCTTTAGCTACTTTATAAAGAGATATTGGACCCAGGTAAAATTTCAACACTTTAATGAAGCACTTTTAAAATTGACATCCACTTTCAGGCATTCAAACGTGACTATACATGAATGACAATAAATGGACGATGGTTAATTGCATATACTCAGCGTTAGGTTGCGAACTCACCCGGTCGTTCAAAAAATTCAAGGATAAATTTCCATGCATCGATTCTGGGAGACGCCCAGGGTCCAGTTGCAGACCAGAGCAGGAGATGGCGCAATGTGTTAGCTAGCGCGCACTCGGACGTGCAACGTTTCGGGGCAAAACTCCTCCCCCCTTCCTCAGGCACGAGCATATCAGTATACAGCCACTCCTATAATTGGTAAAGAGGGCGTTTACTCCTACTATTTTACATCGGTTTTAGGCAAAGCAATGAGATGCATCAACCAAACAGACAAACTATACCATCAGGAAATAGGGGAAAAAAAATTCATTGAGTACCCGGGACAAGAATGGGAACCGGTCGCTAGTTATGAACATTTCATCTAAGGGGACCCTAACTAGGGCACATCAGGATGTCTGGAAAGGGCCTTATACTTTGGTCCCAAGTCAGGATCTGAGGTCTGTTTGACTTTACGACTAGATTTTTATCGATTCTGTCGAAAATATTAGGTGTAAAATATTCTTTTGCTAATTCTTCTTCCCCAGGTGTTAGCTCACTGATGATATATTATGGTTTTTCCAAAAAGCTCAAGAAACCTAGTTCAGTTTGACCCAGATATTAAAATCCAGCCTTTGTGTGTTTGAGCAGTTGGTTAAGAAAGAGGTAACTGACAAAGGGGAGAGGTATAAAGCAAAACGCATGTTTAACAACCTCAGTAAAAGAAAGGGATGCTGTTAAGGAATTAAAAACTTGACACCTTATCCTTATTAAAAAAGCGGGTAAGGGGGGAGAAGCCCCGCAGTTGTTATGGACGGAGACCATATATTATGAAAGCATTGACAACCACTTCAGATTCCATGTGTATGTACCCTCATAAAGGGAACCCAACAGTGAATTAATGTAAGTACGTTTCAAGAAACAGTAATTAATGAGGCCTTTTGAGGCTGGGACCATAGTAACGCCATGAATAAAAAACATATTCTTATTAAAATAACCACGTGTCCCGATTCTGTATATGGTCCTAAGGTTCATAAGATCTACTTACCAAACCACCAGGCCGGCCCATTGTGTCGGGCATCGATTCAGTGTTAGAAAACCCCTTGCAGGCATACGTTGATAGTTTACTCCAACCTTATTGTCCATGAAAGATTAAAATCTCAGGATTACCGGCCAGTTCTTGAGAGTAATTTAAGATATTGATATATCTTAGGTTACTCAGATTATGCACCACTAGATATTAAAGTCCTGTTCAACCAACATTCTATTGATGAGGAATGAAAATTATACGTCGATGTGTTATGTCAAGACGAAACATTAATAAAATGATAAGATTGCGTTTTTGATGCGATTTACTCGATATAGTCTGACCAAAAAATTATTTGGTTTTTGGGGACCAGCTGTTCCTTCAAAAATCAGGGGACCTCGCTGGGGTCTCCGGTAGGAACGCAGCTTTGCTAATCTTTACATGCAAGAGTTTGAGAATAGCTTACGTTGTGTCACTCACATTTTAACAACCTACATTGTTCTGGTATGGTTGATGTGGACGATTGTTTACTACTCTGTTTCTGGCTCAGCTTTACAACTTGATGAATTTGTCAATATTCAATAATATCCACCCCATTGATTCCAATTCTCTATGGACAGTGATGAATATTTGATTACATATATTGACGGTTGCTGGTCAGAAAGATGGTAACTCAGTTAGTACATTCAACTATATAAAAGACAGACTGATACGGAAAAATATTGTCTTGCATCACAATAGCCAAATGCCCCCAGACATTTAGGGGATCGCCAAAATCACAGTTTATAAGGGCTCGGCGATATGCTCAAGTGACGCCGAGTAACCTAGCCACTTTTGGAGAAAGGTTGATATGCCGATTTTAAAATTAGAGGCTACGATGAAAAAAGAGCTTAGGTAGATGGGAATGGTGTTTCAATGATTCCTAGAGAGAACATCCTCAAAACTAACAACAAACAAAAACAAAAAGGTGAGGCAAGACCAGCAATTCATTACATATTCTGCCTTTGATAAAAGCTGGGCTTATCAAACAGGCTATATCCAAATATATTGGGGGGATATTGCGTAGGCGACACGAAGGTGGGGGCACCTTTTTTTTTTTTAAGGAAAGCACCCCGATGGGTGTAACCGAATAAGGTAGGACCCTAGGTCAAACAACATAATTTCAGCGGACCTTAAACAACTAGTAGTAGAAAAACAGAAACTATTAAAGCTCTACAAGATCCGGGACCTTTTGCGTGCGTTGAAATCTGTACCAATTGTTCATTGTATTCACTCTCTTAATCAAAGGAGACTCTATAAACAACCCCTCTAAAGGCCATAAAGTAAAAAATCAAAGGTTTCCATACATGTGAAAGTGAGGGGGTTATATATATGTTAAAAGTGACCCTGTGGCGCGAGTATATGTTGGGGCAGGACATCGAGATGTATTAGAGTCAGAACATTGAACATAAGTCGTCACATTAGAGGAAGCTATAGAAAAAACTGACACCCTAGTGATGAGCTTAGTGTATCTAAAGATGTCGATCACCCAAAAAAACTTTTGGGGAAACGGACACCGTGCTAAACACTTCGCCGGAAGCACAGGCTCTGACTTATTGACGGAATTTTGCTGTGCGTTTTAGAAAATGTTTTATGTAATGATTAACGCATCCCTGTATAATAATTACTAAAACGTGTGGCTTTAACTGGATCACTCGGAGCTAGAGTCATTATCTCACGTGGGGCCCTCAATGGAGGAGCCTCATTTTTCGAGTACTTTCCTTGAATTGGGTTATGTAAACAGCATTGAGATGGTTTCCCACTGTTTTGCCTGCAGGTATGTCTTAATAATGATTTTATTTTTCGTGTATTTTTTGTGTTCTTTTTTTTGTGTGTTTTTTAACGATGTTAGAATGTAGGAGTAAACGCCCTCTTACCTATTTAAGGAGTGGCTGTATACTGATATGCTCGTGCCTGAGGAAGGGGAGGAGTTTGCCCCGAAACGTTGCACGTCCGAGTGCGCGCTAGCTACCATCATTGCTCCATCTCTGCTCTGGGCCCTGGCGTCTCCCAGATCGATGCATGGACTTTTGCCTTGAACTTTTTGAACGACCGGGAGGTCGCAACCTAACGCTGAGTATATGCTATTACCATTCGTCCATTTATTGTCATGCTGTATATCACGGTTGAATGCCTGAAAGTGGATGTCAATTTTAAAAGTGCTTCATTAAAGTGTTGAAATTTTACCTGGGTCCAATATCTCTTTATAAAGTATTGATTGTGGGGCTTGGAGAACCCCGGCTGTGGAACCCGTCTAGCATACCAGCGAAACAAGTTATCATTGGTCTTACTGTTTATTGACCAAGCCTTTAGCTACACCACTGGACTGGATGATGGTGAGTATAAGCTTTTTTTTTTTCTACAGATGACAAAAACCCTTAAATCAATGTGGTTTCTTGGATAAGCACAAATGACTATCACTTGCCTAGTTTTTTTCATAACCATGGAGTTTGGAAGCATCTGCTATAATGTCTCTCCATTTAAACTCCTGTTTGCTGATGTTCTATGGCTTGGAGGCGGGGGAAGGCACAAGAAACTGGTGGGTTTTACCAACAATCGGAGCCCCACAAATCTAGAATTAATCATCTATGAAAAGGCTAGTTTTTGACCAGAATACTCCTAGAATACAGCAAAATGCCATGTTCTACAGCTTTAGCTAAAATGCATTTCTAAAATGCAGATGTAAGGGACCAGTCAGGGACACACGAGAAGACACAGAGTGAGGCCCTGACGCTGGTCCCAACCCCTGTCCCTGCCTTTTGGGGGTACCCGACTCCTTAAAAGGTCGGCCCCAACCAGAAGACTGAAGACTACACTGAATACGTGGGAACACAAGACACAGACAAACAAATACAAAACACAATAAGGGAATGTCAGGCAAGCAAGGTTGGCAGCAAGCGGGCAGCGCAGTACAAAATCAGGAGGAGAAGAATAGTCAGAAGCCAAGCAGAGTCAGGTAACCAGAAAATCCAACAAGAGACAGGCAAGCAGAAAGTATAGGAAAGACCCAATATAACAGGCACAGGGGACAGGTAAGGGAATCCTTAAATAGGGAACTGGTGAACACAGAGCAGAGGTGATAGGTGGAAAGAACAGAAAGCCGGATAGGGAAACAAGCTGTCATCAAGAGGAACACAGATTAACTAAAAGGGTGCTGGAGGATTCCTGGCCACGGGCGTTGGCCAGTAATCAATAAACACACAGGAAGGAAAGACTCAGTTCACACTGGTAACCAAGAATACAAGGCATTATGTCAAAAACCACGGTTTCCGTCGCAACGGCCGTGGCCGGCGACCAGAACTCGAAGCTGGGGGTCTGTCGGGCATGATCATGACAGCAGACAATTTAAAATAATTTTTTTTACGAATGAAGACAGTTTTTTTTCTGTGCTATAATTTGCCTATTTAATGTAAATTGTTAGTTTACTAAAGCTTTTGGATTATTTCATTTTGGAAGATATAACCATAAAGACTATAGAGAACATTGATCTGTGTGCTTAACAGCAACTAATATTGATATCTTTAAAGTACTGCATGCTTCAGGAGCCAGAAGTTATATACAACCATCTACCAATGCAGCAGCCAGAATCAGAACTAGCTCCAATCCCAGTCATTTAACCCCATAGATGCTGGGGTCAATATCTGCAGCAGGATCTAGGTGGTTTACAGAGGGAGGGTGCTTCCTCTGTCTAACCACTGGTGCTCCTGGGATTGCACAGTGATGCTGGTTGCTATGGCAGCCAGAGGCCATATAATGGCTTCTGGGTTTGCCATGCATAAAGCCTATTAGGTAGTGCAAGATACAATGTCTGATAGGCTGTCTGTCTAAAAATTCATACAGACTAATACATTATTGTATTGCTATGTATATTAAAATAATAGTTTTATGGATAAAAATATTTAAAGGGGTTTTCGCACCATGCAGTTTTACAGAGTAACTGTCAGCTTCAGGCTCCCAGTTCCTGGTCAGGCTGTGTGTGGTCCTGTAGCAGTAATTGGCATATTATCTCTGCTATTCCTAGCTGGTGTTTAGGGCGCGCCCCACTGCACGGACAAATACCGCCGGGTTTTTGCCCCCCATTGAGAAAGCATATCTTCCCGTGGGGAAACCAACGGAAGATTTTTGCTTTACAATGTTTTCCTCGGCCGCCGGCGGCAAAACCCTCCGACTGAAAAACCTGTGCAGGACTTCCGTTCCGGGCGCATATGGGGAGGCGGAAAGAAAAGGAGCTCCGGCCTAACCCCCCGGCCATCAACCCCCCCGCCCTTTAACCTGCGAAAACCGGGCAAGTGAGCCCCGACATCCTCAGCTGCTGGGTGCACAGAGGGAACGCAGAATGGGGGGAGCAACAGGAGGATTGCACCCGAAAGCCGGGAGAAGCAGGCGCCAAGAGGGCGCCCGAGCCCCAGCGCGCGACCCGGAGCAGCAGGGCCCTGCAGCAGCCCTCCCAGGGACCGCAGGAGGGGTACAGACGCTCCGGAGAGGAGGTAACCCAGGGCTGCCCCCAACTGCGATGACTGGCCACCAGGGTACCACTTTGATCCCCAGAAATCACGCGCATTAACCTTACAGCACCAAGCAGTCACAGACCTGTCCCCACAAACTATCTCCCCCTGCAAGCAGAGGGTCCTCACAGGCCCTTTCAGCTTCTTAAAATATGACGAGACTGAGCTGTGTTGAGGGTATCCTGGGGGTCCAGGAACCTGTGCATAACTTTTAAAAAGAAAACCCCAGCTTGAATTTCCAAGTTGGAGGACTTGAAAATCGCTCAAGGGGAAATAATTTTAAGGAAAAATGAGCCCCTAAAAAGCTTTAAAAACCATCAGCGCTCCCTCACCTTGCGCAAAGGTTTATTCCCAAACTGCTGGGCATGGAAAACCTTTAAAGGTAGAAAGGGCACACGGGGTTTGGCCCCACTAGAGATGGTCCAAAGTAAGGGGCCGGGATAGACCGAGACCGGTGATCGTTAAGCCCCTGGACTTTTTGAAAGAAAGCCCCTGCGCAAGATAAGAAAAAAACGGCAGCCAGGTGGATGGGGGGAAAAGTCTTGATTTTGTGATTATTCGGTGGAGGGGTGTCCAAAAAAAGGGCGTTTCCTTTTACTGACTTTTGTTCGGTGTTAGTGCGAAACGGAGTTTCTGCTTCAATACCTGCGATTTTAAAAATTTTTCCGGGGGATGCTAACCCGGTCAATGTAACACCCCGGAGGAACGAAAAGGCTTTTGCGGCATTTTCAGGCCCCAAAAAAGCCCCGCACTTAAAGGGACTGGAAGCTATTGCCCCAGAGGGAGATTGGATTCTGCAGCCAAGGAGTGTCGAGCCACGTCGAGAGCTACGGCCTTGGCTGGTTCGCCCAGTCACTCAGGGAGCACGTGGGGCAGAGCCCACAGCGAGCTTCCGGGAAGGAAGGGCCCTTTTTCGGGGGTGTGGACGTTTTTCTTTTCTTCTTTGTGAGGGTTAACGTTTTACCTCAAAGGGAGGGGGAGGCGTTTTTATCTTTTTATTGGAAAGAACTATGCGATAAAAATTTCTAGGAGGGGGAAAATCATAAGAAATGAACAAAGGGGAGGGGGAAGGGAGACGGAGCTGCGATATTTAGCCCAGGTAGACTGGAAGGGAGCGGGGGAAGGGGGAGAAGTTCTCCTTTATAGGGAAAAAAAAGAAAAAGTAAACGTCGGAAAGGGGGTAGAGGGGGGGATGGGGAAAAGTCTCTTTTTTGTAAGATTTGTTTTAAAAATTTGTTAGGTTTGATATTTTTAAATGATGTGGCACGCCACATGCCACTTGGATTTTAAAATCTATTCGAAACGCCACAATGCTAAAACTCTTTAGCTGGAAGTTAAAGGGGTTACGTTCCCCCAGAAGAGGAATTGGTGCTAAGGCCCTGAAAAAATTAAAAGGGCCCGAAATTCCCCTTTTCTGCGGGAAACCATTTAGAGGGCGGATTTCAACAGGATGCAGAAGTTGTGGGTGGGGAAAGTATGGGTTCCCCCAGCAAAAAAGGGAAAAAAGCGGGGGTGGGGTCCTGGTACAAGGGCTCGGTGTAAATTGGTTCCAAATCTGAGAGGAAGGGGGGGGGGGCTTAATCTGGTTTTTTTGATACTCCATCAGGAAAGTTCCCTACAACATCTAGCCCCAACAATAGAGACAGAAGCATTTTTTAAAAACTTGGAAAAACTATCCACAAGGACATAATAATAAACCCTTTCTGGGGGGGACTTCATAGTGAAATGTGTAACCTGGGGAGGGGAAAAGGGGAGATCACTTCCAAGGGGGGGGGATGAAAGGACTCCATTACGAGGGAAAATTTAGCGCAACACACAATGTTGTGTTTGGGGGTTGAGTAACCCGAGAAAGGAAATATACACTTTTTTTCTCATCGAGAAAATCCTGGTCTCGCATTGACTATTTTTTTCGTTCAGCCCCCACAAGGCAAGTAAGGGAGGGGAATTGGGGATCATTTCTGGATCATGCACCAATCAGTATTAGTTTCCGAGATTCTCACGAACGGGTGGGATATATTGTGGGGGTTTCCTCCCTCCTTGTAGGGGATGAGGCAGTTCAGGGAATCCTTAGGGGCGGTGGGGGGAATTTCGCGAAAGACAAAAAGGATCAGGCAGGCGGGTTTTTTTTGTTCTGGGACGCAGCCAAGGCAGTTTAAAGGGGGGCTATCATGGCCTACAGGACAAAAAAAAAAAGAAAATTACGAAAGCCTGGGGAATCAACCTCGGCCCTAAGGCGTTATACACAATTTTACGGTTGGGTCCCAGGACAAAAAGAGGATGGGTAAAAGGGGAAAGCTGCTTTTGATTTGCAACGGAAGGTGGGGAAAACATTTTTGCGATCACCTCAAATTTAAACCCTGTATAAAATGGGAATAAAGCTGGGAAATTGTGGGCCCAACTGTTACGGGGGAGGAGAGCCCCACCAAAATTTCCCGGTATGAAAAATAAGGGGAGGGGGTTCAACCAGGGGCCCCCGGGGATAAATTCGATTTGAGGGGAAAACTTCGAGAAAAATTTTACGAAAGCCCCCTTTGTTTGGACAAGGGAGGGATTTTTAAAAGGAATAACTTACCAGTTATTTCAATTTAAGACCGGGGATGGGGGAACAGGGATATTTTGAAGAGGAAATTCAGGGGGAATTAAGAAAATTTCGTTGGGGGAAAGGCGGGACCCGATGGGTTCACTAGCGATTTCTACAAAATCCCGAGGGATGAATTAACACCCACGCTAAAGGAGTCTTCAAGGGGGATTGTAGCCAGGGGAAATGATCCCTTCAGGCGTATTGGTATATAAAGGTCCTAAAAACCAGGGAAAAGGGTGCAGCTTTGCCAGCGTCTATAGACCCCAATTTCCTGATAAAAACAGGGTAAAAATATTTTTAAAGTTATGGCGAACAGATTTGCAGAAAATTCACCAAGCTCATAGGGATACCAAAAAGGGGTTTCTAAAAGGGGGGATCGGAATTAAAAATATCAGAAAGGTTTGACGCCAGTCGCCTCAGAAAAAAGCGGGGTAAAGGGCCCAAAAAACCGCCTATTGGCGCAGACGCCCCAAAAGCCTTCGAAAATGTTCATTGGGATTGGCCAACTTGGTTTTAATTTAAAGGGAAACAATGGCTTGTCAGGACTTATTAAAAGGGCAATAACCCCAAACCCCCAGGCTAAAATTAACACACCAGGCTTATTCAAGCCCCTTCCCAAATTTTAAAAAAGGGAGAGGCAGGGGTGCCCCCTTTCCCCTTGCTATTAATTACATTAGAACCCTGGCACTATATCTCAAGGGAAAAACGTCTTCAAAGGGATAAAATAGGAAGGGGGAAGCTAACTTGATGTTTTGCGGACGTATGTTATTGTTCATGGAGACCCCATTAGTCAAACAAGCAAGTATTTGGGGAATTTGGGTGCTTTTGGATCCCTTTTTAGGTTTCAAAGTTAATAAGGACAAATGCCAAAAAATTGGGGATAGGGGGGGTAGAGGGTTAAAAGCAAGGAATTGGGTAAAATGCCAAAAACACAATAAAAATTATCTTGGCATAAAAATAGGGGGAAGATCATCAGCTCTAATTTTAATAAATTTTTCGCCAGTCAAAACAAAGTAAAGGACGAGCTTTCTTAGGGGGGAGATTTGTCCATCTTGCTGGGGTAGGACCAAATGATAAAAAGATCGCTTTGCCAGATTATTATATCCATCCAGAATGTCCGCTACCTGAAACAAAAGACCTCCAGGAGCTGAGGGGGGCTTCCCAAAAAATTTTTATGGAACAAGAGAAAAGCGGAATAGCAAAACGATAAAATATGCAAGAAAAAAGGGGGGGGGCACAGACCCAACAACCCCTTTAAAATGTGGCAGCGATGTGGCGGTGTACTGGGTTGGTGCCCTGACAAAGCTTTTCTCAAAATCTCTGGCAGAAACTCAGCTAGCTGCCTGGATTTAAAGGCATTGTACTTATCCATTTAAACACTACCAAGATCACGAAAGACAAGTGCTTTTAGAGGGAAAGGGCCAAATGCGCCCGATGGCAAGTTATTTGGTAGGCCAATGAGTAACCCCAATGGATGCCGTTAGGTCACTTCCAGAATTCCCAGGGGAAGGGAAACAAATTATTTGGGGTTTGGGGACAAAAAGGGGTTTAGTGTTGGAAAAAGTCCAGGGGCTGGGAATCATTCTGAGCTGGGTAGAGTTCAACAGCAATATGGTTTGGGGGCCGAACAGGTGTTCCAGTATATTCAATCAAACATTTTTTCCCGGCCAAAATAGTAAATGGAGGGGGAGGATCCAGAGGAATTCTCCAATTAATGAGGAGGAGCGACGGTTATGCCCCCCTATCTGGCTGTACACCGTCTTGGCTTGGACCTCGGGGGGAACGGCTATGTCAGTTTCACCAAAAGGGAAACAGAATTTAAAGATGTAGAATTGTGGGAAATTCTCAAAGGCCTTGCGTGGTGGAAAGGCAACGGGTTTGTGAATGTGGGGAGAAAACCCCAATTCAAAATAGCTCATAGAGCAATCTAGCTTTTTAACATCCCATTTGGTGAGAACAGTCAGGGGGGTTTTTTATCTTTAAAGCATGCCCCAAATGCAAACTCCAGAAGGCGGGCCTGCTCCATTGTATATGGGACTGCACGGGGGTACAGAAATTGTGGGAAGAAACAGTTGCATTCATAGAGGAGGTGTGGGAAGTCAAAGTGCCATTAGAACCGCAAAGTTGTCTATTTCAGTATTTAATTAAACCAAGGGTGAGGGATGGAGATGAGGATAGTTTGGTTAAAGAGAAGGGAGTACACCTGACCTTGTTGGCAACCAAACGTATCATATTACGACATTGGCTGAGGGAGGCTCCTCCAGAGTTTAATGAGGTCAAATTGGCCTTGAGGCAGCTGTTGTTTCTTGAAAAGTTAGACTCCGAAAGAAACAAGGAACAGATGACGGGAGGCTTCCTCAGAAAATGGAAAAATTTTATTGAAGCAACTTGTAACGAACAGGAAATTATGGGAATAATTTCACCTTTCAAATTTTCCTCTTACTATTTGACGGAACAGTTGAGTGGGAATCTAGGCAAGTTAGACATCACAAGATCGGGCGACCGAGTGGCGAGTGGCGACACGACAAGTTAGTTTTCTTGTTTTAGATTAAATATAGTTTACCAGGTTTGGGGACTCTATTTACAGAAAAATGAAAATGTATTGGAGGTCACAGAATAACACAAGGCATGCTAATAATACTATTTTGTAATAACAATGTCATACAGATGTATTAGGGTTCATTTTGTCTAAACATGTAAGTAAGCTATAACATGTCTGATGTTACTCGAGTTGTGTGATTTCTGTGTTCTTCCAAATAAAACATTGTGTTAAAAAAAAAAACAAAACCTGTGCAGTGAGGACTGCTGCACAGGTTTTGCATAGAGCACCATTGTGCTCATTTTTGGCCGGTTTTTAAGGCGGTCTGAAAAACCGCAGACCGGCTGAAAAACCGGCCGAAAACCCTTGCTGTGGGGACATGCCCTTACAGTGAAATGACACTGTGTGCACTCAGAAAAAATAAAACTCTTATCTTCTCAACAAAGGAAAATAAAAATGCAATGTATTTTATAATAGTCTTCATTTACCTTTTCCTACAAATCGAAAACTAATCATTTTAGTGTGAAAATCCCTTTAGGATTAAAAAAAATAGAAAGCAAACACAACTGCTGTTTTCCCAATAAAAAATATAACAAACTACACATAATGAGTATTGCATCCGTAATGCTCTAATCTATAAAATTGTCATGTTGTAGTCTGTACACTAAACACTGCAAAAAATAAATTAACTGGATTTTTTGGTTCATTTATCCATCCTCACAAACGCCAATGTATCATGTAAATAGAAGGCCCTCACACAGCTCCGTCCATAAAAAATATGATTTTTTAAAAAGAGTTTTTAAGTAGCAAATATGATTTAAAAGAGTATGTGTCATCTAAGGGCTTGTTCACACAGAGTTTTCTCTCCGTGTTACAAGCGCTTTGTAGATCCATCTCGGGGACCAACATGACGGACTCAGAGACGGATCTAAACAATTAGCAGTGAGATTATCACTGTGGGCTATGAGAAACACGCAGCGGCGTTAACATGAGAGATCGCCGCTGTGTGTTTCCATAGCGCAGCTTGGGTCCGTCTTTGACAGAATTGCATGTCAAATCTTTTCAAGACGGACCCGAGCGGCGCTTTTGAAACACGCAGCGGCGATCTCTCATCTGAACGCGGCTGCGTCTTCCTAGTAGCAAGCAGTGATAAAGTCACTGTTAATTGTTTAGATCCATCTTGGGGACCTCTCTGTCGGTTCCCAAGACGGATCTACAAAGCGCTTGTAACACGGAGTGAAAACTCTGTGTGAACAAGCCCTAAATGTTTAGTTTACTTTCTTCAGTTGGGATATTTGATTACTCACAGATAATTCATTTGAAATAGGACAAAGGTGGGGAAAAAAGAAAAGAAAAAGCTAGACTTTCCTATCCTCTCCCACTACTGATGCTCCAATGTTATCGGAGATCTGCTCCTCTTCACTTCTAGATTCTTGCTCCAACACACGAGAGGCTCGTGCTACATTACAACTAGATGGAGCGTGAACCTCTGCTGTGTGTTGGAATGAGAAGTCGCAAGTGCACCAAGGCCTATGAGCCTTTAACTACACCTAGGGCAACATGTATGTAAACTGTCTATGTCTAAAACTCACTTTGTTGCCAATAGCAACCAATCAGAGCGCCCCTTTCATTTCATATAGTGCTCTGGAAAAATGAGAGGGGTGCTCTGATTGGTTGCTATGGACAACAAAGTGAATTGTAGATCGTTTTCATACATGTGGCCCCTGGAGAGAAGCCTATCCCCAATATTGCCATGGTGTCCAAATGTTACTTGTTATGCCCCTTTTGTTAAGCCTTTATTGACATTGGATGTATGAGTATGTCCTGATGCCGGTAAGGGGCTTTGTAGCGGGATCGCAGCGCAACCGGGTGTTAGCAGCTAATTGCAGCTAACACCTGGCAGGTAACAGCACGGGAGGGCGCTGCTGCCCTCTCACATTGTCTAACTCCTTAGACGCCGCAGCAAAGGTGGCCGCGGCATCTAAATGAATGAGAAACGGTGCTGTGCACCGTTCCTCACTGCGATCGGGACGCCAGCGGTGAGATCGCTGTGTCCCGATTGCTGAACATGGCAGCTGGAAGCCTTGTAAAGGCTTCAATTGCTGCCATGTTTTCAATTTCCCCATTACTGGCCCCGGGCAGGAGGTGTGGAGACCGCCATCTTGGTACACACTAATGCATTGTCTATACAACAGTAAGAAAAAAAGTTTTAAAGTGTAAAAAAAAAAAAAAAAAAAAATTAAAAGTTCAAATCACCCCCCTTTCGCCATTTTACGAATTAAAAAAATAAAATAATAAAAATTACTTGGTATACATATTGGTATACACATCCCCTAAAAACTGGAATAAATGTAATCAAAAAAGTTGCATGCAGTCCAAACTGATAGCAATAAGGCGTTAGTACAAAAAAGTTATTGATCACAGAAAACGGCATCGTGGTGCAAATTTCAAAAATAGAAAATGTTTGAAATTTTTTTTACGGTACCAAAACATAAGTGAAACCGTATATGTTTGGTATTGGCGGATGCAAATCAATCTGTAGAATACAGATAACACATCATTTTTACCGAAGATTGAACACCGTAAAAGCAAAATGTCTGCAAACATGGTGCAAGTACATATTTTCTTCACTTTATGCCCCACTTAGAATTTATTTGCGGTTTCCCAGTATATTCTACAGTAATATGAATAACACTATTAGAAAGTACATCTTGTCTCGCAAAATAAAAGTCTATGTAGATGAAAAAATAAAAAAAGTTATGGCTCTGGGAAGACGAGGAGGGAAAAACAAGCATGACAAAAAAAAGGCTCCGTCAGGAAGAGGTTAAAGAGGTTTTGCCATGATCTCATCTCATACCTCCTGCATCCAGCTCTTCAGCTCTGTGTGCTCAGAAGGGGGCGTGTGTGATTTGTTTGAATTGCAGATCATGTGACCCAGCAGGATGACATCACCAGGCCTTTCCTCTCTCTAGTCAAAGAAAGGTCTGTTTATTTAGAGAGGTACAAGTAGCTATACTGTAGCCTAGAGGTAATGCTTTTTACCTCCTGACACAAAGGTCCTAGGTTCAAATCCCTGCAGGAACCAAACCCATGGATTTCTTTTTTCTTTATCAATACACATAGCTCATTGAGGTTCCTTTTTTAATTTATTTGTACTGTTTCACTAATTAATAAGGAGTATAGGGGACAGGAGTAAAATGACAACACCTGGGGGTTGAACACTCAGGAGCTGTCTGAGAGGAGAGGTTATGTCTGGGCATGTGCGACCAGGACTGAGGAGCTTGCAGCCCTGGTCATATCCCCTGGAGACGAGCTGTAAACAATGGCTCACTAAAAGGGCAGCTAAAGCAAAAATGGTCCAGAATTTTTAATAAGGATGAATGGTGAAAATGTTTATTATTTAATTTGCAAGCTTCCCACGTCAATTTTATTTCGTGGCAAAACCCCTTTAAGGATCTTTGAGATGATATTTTTTTCTTGTAAACTAGAATAACACATGCAGTTTTTATAACACTTTTACAGGAGTTAATGCAAAAGAGAAGGGGAGTACAAATCTTTCCTTCATACTTTCTTCCTTTTAGATTGCAAACTTCCTTAGTTTAAAAAAATGCATTTTGGCAAAACCTGCATGTCTAATTCCATGCTAAGTCTTAAAGTAATTTTCTCATGTGGCTGTTTCACAGAGCCTGCTCTTTACAGTCAACTTCAGGTTAGGCTGTGGGTGGGTCTACAGCAGTGATTGGCATATCAGCTCTGTATATCAACTGAGTCTGAGGGACATTGATAATGGAGGGTTTTCACAGTAAGGCACAAGGATACAGAGCTCTAAAGGGTTAAAGTTGGTCAGTAACAAGGATAAATAAGCTCATGTGCTGCTGATAAGACACATCAGGGAGTTATATCACCATACTGGCGTGGGCTTCTACAGCAGAGAGAGGGGGCTGGTAACTTAGGAAACCTCATATTAGCAATCAGTAGATGAGTTTTGTTCTAACTCTAAAATGAAGTAAAATCAAAACAGCAATGTATTTAGTAATAGTCTTTATTTACATTTGCCTACATGTTTAAGGGTAGGTTCACACAGCTTATTTACAGCGTTGAAAATTTCAGTGCTGAATAAGCATGAAATTCATGACTAAATTAAGCAAAGCATGGATTTTGGATGTAGATATCATTGGCAGCTTCTATATAAAATGTGAGCATTCAGCGCTGAATCTGCCTCAAGAATTGACATCTTTTCTTTTTCAGTGCTAAAAATAAATCAGCAGACAGGAAAGTCAGCAATGAGTGCACAGCGATGTGGATTTTCCATTAGGAACAAGGGGCGGCATGTATCAATGGAACTGTGCCAGTTTTCTGGCGTACTTTGCGGCAAAAAGCTATCGTAGCCCTGTTCTATAGATGTAGCAAAAATCACGCTCCAAATTTTCCAGCAGTCAGCACCTGCCCAAAAAATTTGTAATGCGCCAAAGATGTGGGGGCGTGTTACACCACAGTCATAGGATTAGACACATTTATGAATGTGGGACGCAGAAAGTAGGTGCATAACCGTCAGAACAGCCAAACCAAGTTATATTTGGTCTTAAGGTCAAAGTTGTCGCCAAATGTATGACCTGCAGAAGAACAGCTTCTTACATACTGGCACGTTCTACACTGCTTTAAAGTTATTTAGAACTGGCCTGTCTGCTCCAAAGTTCATACATGTTGCCCAATGTGATACAGATTGCAGACAGATTTAGATGCTACTTCTGAAGCGGATTTAGCACTGAAACTGAGACAAAATCAGCATCCACATCCATTATGTGAACGTACCCTTCAGCTAATCAATGAGATGGAAATACTCCTTTGAAGGTTACACAGTGTTTTATTGCATTTTTAACAGATCTTTCGCTGTAATTGTGTTGTCATTTCTTTGGCTCAGAATTCTGCGTTCTGATTTTGAATTAAAGTCTGTAGTGAAAATGAAAAAAACCCAACTATAAATAAAGGGGGTGACATCTATGAACGGGGCTGGTGTACTTTGAGCCAAAAAAGTGGTTGTAGCTCTGTTCTATAGATGTATGAATAGTTTTATGCCTAAACAGTGCAATCTGTGCCAGAGTGTGGAGAGGTGTCGCAAAACTGTCGTATAAATCCCTTCCCTTTTTCAAATTGGCTTGGCTGATTCTACTTTTCTTGTAGAACAGGACACATTTATAAAGTGCTGTGAGACACTTTCATACATACTATCGGATTATACACTATTAAAAACAGAGGTAGAACTGGCGAGTCAGAGCCAGGATCATAATGTCCCCCAAAGTGTTTTGGTTTCTGGTGATTATTTTGATTTGTGGCAATTTAGTTCCATAGATCTCAACAGATTTTTATGCTACATTTAAAAATGCATTGTAGTTATTTACATTTTTTGTGGCATTTTTCGTTTTACAAATCATGTGAATCTTTCTCTTTGAATCACGTAATTTGTTATGTAAAAATAGAGCAGAAATCACCACAAAGAATGCATTTGCCAAAGGCTGAATGTAATACGACCACAAGTTACTCATTTTTTAATAATAATAATAATAATAATAATAATAATAATAATAATAATAATAATATCATTATTATTATTATTAATAATAATAATAATAATAATAATAATAATAATAATAATAATAATGTTTAAGCATAAGAGTCTTCAGAAAGAAAGGAAATAGATCTTAAGTATTACAGTGTCCACCCCAGGGGTTGGAATGAAGTTCAAACCTACCTGTATTATATATAGATACGCATATATCATTTAGGATTTTGAGCTAATATATACCTTAGGGTCGCCTGAGAAAATTAATTGCTATTTTTCCATGCAAGTGTCTCAGATAGACTCTAATTACATTTCTTCATCTTTTCTTCTAAATCTTAAGGGCTTTGGACATGATCGCCATTATTTATACCTACATCTTCCATTTAGTTACAATGGATAATATTTTCTTCATTATTTTTTACTATATGTATGAACTCCATATGATTTAGAAAACATCTCCATTTTATGTATTAACAATTACTAGGACACAACCTAATGCAATAAATGACTTCTCTTTATGCATTAATTCATTAGTACAGTGGGTACGGAAAGTATTTAGAGTATTTTTCACTCTTTCTTTCATTGCAGCCATTTGGTAAGATCCGAAAAGTTCAATTTTTTTGCTCATTAATGTACACTCTGCACCCCATCTTGAAAGGAAAAAAAAACAGAAATGTGGATATTTCTGTAAATTTATTAAGCAAGAAAAACTGAAATATCACATGGTCATAAGTATTCAGGCCCTTTGCTCAGTATGGAGTAGAAGCACCCTTTTTTAGCTAGTACAGCCATGAGTCTTCTTGGGAATGATGCAACAAGTTTTTCACACCTGGATTTGGGGATACCCTGCCATTCTTCCTTGCAGATCCTCAACAGTTCACTCAGGTTGGATGGTGAACGTTGGTGGACAGACATTTTCAAGTCTCTCCAGAGAGGCTCAATTGGGTTTAGGTCAGGGCTCTGGCTGGGCCAGTCAAGAATGGTCACAGAGTTGTTCTGAAGCCACTGCTTTGTTATTTTGGCTGTGTGTTTAATGTCTTGTTGGAAGAAGAACCTTCGGCCCAGTCTGAGGTCAAGAACACTCTGGAAGAGATTTTCATCCAGGATATCTCTGTACTTGGCTGTATTCATCTTTACTTCAATTACAACCAGTCATCCTGTCCCTGCAGCTGAACCCCCCCCCCCCCCCCCTATAGCATGATGCTGCCACCACCATGTTTCACTGTTGGGATTGTATTGGGCAGGTAATGAGCAGTGCCTAGTTTTCTCCACACATACTGCTTAGAATTAACACCAAAAAGTTCAATCTTCGTCTCATCAGACCAGAGAATCTTATTTCTCATAGTCTGGGAGCGCTTCATGTTTTTTGCAAATTGTATGTGTGTTTTCGTATGTCTTGCACTTAGGAGAGGCTTCCGTCGGCACATCCTGCCATAAAGCCCCGACTGGTGGAGACTGCAGTGATTTCTGGTCTACATTTCCATTTTTGTTGTTTTTTTTCAAGATGGGGTGCAGAGTGTACATAAATGAGCCAAAAAATGCACTTTGTTGATCTTAACAAATGGCTGCAATGAAAGAAAGAGTGAAAAATTTAAAGGGGTCTGAATCTTTCCAAAACCCACGTATATTTATTTTTATATATTTTTGATTCATTACTCTGTGGGGTGCGGCATCACTCACTATTGCCTACACGCTAGAATATTATCACTGATGTGACTACAAGAACCTAATATCTAATCACTGTTTAATATGACGTAAAATACAATTTCAGTTTTCTTCATGCTTTGGCACACTGCTAGCTGCAGAATACGTCCACGCTTTCTGTGCCTACGCATGCACTGTAAAGGCAGGTTCACAAGTTGGATTTTTAACATAGGAAAAGTACGATGTGTTTTCCTTGACAAATCTAAGGAGACATCTTGGATTTCTGCCAAGGCATTTTTCACCTCTGGTTTGGATGTGGGTTAGCCTTGCATAAATGGGGCTAACTTGTGTCCCTCCTGCCTAAGTGGGATTTGAGGAGGATGCACTCTAAATAATGAACATGCTCATTATTTTTTTCCTGCACTATGGATTTGAAATCCGTGGTGTGGAAAATCAGTGCTGCAGTTTGCTATGTGAACTGCAGAGCAGAATGGCCATTCACACTAATGGCCATTTGAATGAACAAGGATTTTAATGAAGAATCCAGCAAGGAATCCACTGTCTGAACTTACCCTTACCTATTACACAATGGGCCGAATTCAAGTTCTGATGCTCTCAAGTCATTCTGCTGACTTGGCATAGTCATAGTTGTCTTATTTCTATTAAGACCATTAGTGTTGAGCGATTATTATCGACAAAGTTGAAATCGGCACGGTTTTTAGTTATTGGTTTTTTAGATCACGCGATAATTTAGGTTAAAATCGTGCTAATCTATTAATATGCGCCTTTTTCGGCGTTTCCTGTCATTTTGGCGGCCAGAAAATCGTTACAGAATGAGCGGGGTAGATGTGTGTGCGACGTATGACTGGGTGTGTATGGTTGCGATTGGCTGGAAAAAATCACATGACCTCGTTTTACATAGACAGCCCTTCCCTGTTTTTTCAGTGTGGTCAGGTCTATAGCATAGGAGTGCGCTCTCCCCTTTTCCCAAAAACGCTCAGAAAACGTCAGCAAATTATTCTATTTTTTCAAGGCAGCTTATTTTGCTGTGACCCTTAGAATTTTGTTAGATTAGAGATTTGCAGATTTTGGTGTTAGGCAGAGAATTTTAAAGGGCATCTCCCGCTGAAAAGTCACGGGGCGAGCGGGGGGGGGGGGGGGCCCGCGGGCGAAACAGACAAGCTCTATAAAGGATACTGGTATTGTACGCCAAAACTTTGTTTAGACTTGTTGCCTTTATTAGGATAAGATCTTTCTAGAACGCAGGGGGCTATTTGTTTTGGTGCAAAAATCCCCTTTTATTATCAGTATATATTTCAGATAGGGGTTCTTTTTTAATTTTGCCCCGTCCAGCTTTGTTGTTAGCCACCTTTCAGTTAAATTTGAATACGCAATTTTGTAGTCCCCCACAGGTTGTTTGGTGCCAAAAAAATACCTTTTATTACCCGTATACATTTAGTACGTGTTTTTTTCCCTTTGGGGGCGGCCAGCTGTGTTGATAAGCCACCTTGCAGTTTAAATTTTAAACCCGCAACTTTGTAGTCACCCCAGGTGTACTGATAGGTGCCAAAAAACTTTTTAAATCCGTATAATTTTAGAAGGGTTTTTTTTACTTTTTTGGGGTAAGCTTTGTTGATAGATTCTTTGCAGTTAAATTTTAATACAGCAATTTTGTAGTCACCACGGTGAATTTTATAGGGGCCAAAAAATACCTTTTATTATCCATATACATTTCAGACAGGGGTTTTTTTCACTTTGGGCATCAAGCTTTTTTCATAGAGTTTTCTTTAGTTAAATTTGAATACAGGGAAATTTTATAGTCACCAAAGCGGAATTGATAGGTGCCAAAAAACCTTTTATTTCCCATTACATTTTAGACAGGGGTTTTTTTCCTTTTGGTCAGTAAGCTTTGTTCATAGAGCATTTGCAGTTAAATTTGAAAAACAGAAATTTAGTAGCCCCCACGGTGAATTGGTAGGTCCCAAAAAATACCTTTTTTTTCCGTTTTACATTTCGAAAGGTGTTTTTTCCTTTTGGCAGTAAAGCTTTGTTGATAGATCTACTTTGCAGTTAAATTTGAATAGTCAATTTTGTAGTCCCCCAAGGTGAAGATAGGTGCAAAAAATACCTTTTATTATCCCTTTAAATTTCAGAAAGGTGTTTTTTTCCTTTTGGTAGTCAAGCTTTGTTGTAGATCTACTTTGCATTTTAAATTTGAATATGCAATTTTGTATTCCCACGGGGTGAATTGATAGGTGCCAAAAAATCCTTTTATTATCCGTATACTTTTCGATACGTGTTTTTTTCATTTTGGGGACAAGGCCAGTTTGTTGATAGGCCCCCCCTTCCATTTTAAATTTAAACGAAATTTTGTTTTGATTTGAGGGATTTGAGAATAGCTGTGTTTTGCATTATTAAAAAGAGACTTTCCAAAACTTTTCCATACCTTCCAAATTTTTTCTTTTGAAAATGGGCGAAATTCAGGTGGTAAGCGGGAGGGGGGGGTAGGCTGGAGGTGAGATAGGGAGAGAAGGTGCTTTCAGGCTGGCGAAAACACGATGCCAGCGGATCGTCAGTTGCGGGGCCGCAGGCCTTCATCGCTGGGTCAGGGCCGGGAAATTTCAGTAACGAACAGCGTCCCCATTTGTTCTTCGGGTTAATGAAATCTGCTTCCAGCAGTCTTACCTTCCCCGTCCTCCCAGTCCCGGCCCCAAATTGTGGGCAGAAAGGTTTAAAGGGGCATGCTGCAGTCCAGGCAGGCATAGTCAATGTCCCGTTCCCAATAAAAAAAGGTGGTTCAAAGGCTCCTTTTTTGGCCTTTTTAAACTGTGGGGCAGAAAGGGTTTTAAAGGTTACTGTGGTACAGAACAGGGATAGTCAAGTCCGTTCAACTAAAATGGTGGTTTTAAGACCCTTTTTCCGGCACTTTTTAAATCGGGGGGCATGCGGGTTTTGGGGCTCATCGGGCCCCCAGGCAGGGTAGTCATTTTCCAGTTAACTAAATGGGGTTAAAAAATCCTTTTTGGCCTTTTTAAATTGGGGCCCAGCGGGTTTTTGGGGTCTTGGCCCAGGCGGGTTAGTAATGCCCATTTCAACAAAAATGGTGGTTAAGACCCCTTTTTCGGCACTTTTAATTGGGGTCGAAGGTTTTTGGTCTCTGGGGTTCGGACAATATTAATGCATTTAAAAAATGGGGGTTTGAAAGACTCCTTTTTCCGGACTTTTTAATTGGGGTCATGCAGGTTTGGGGTCATGCGGTTTCCAGGCCGGGATATTCAATGCCCAGTTCAAGTAAAATGAGATTAAAATATACTGCCTTCTGCTTTTTTAAAATTTTTGGGTCATGCAGGTTTAAGGTCATGTGTGGACAAAAAAGGGGAAGTGAATGGTCTGTGAGTTTTTTTCTGTGGTTTTATAAAAGTGTGTTCCCTAAGATGTAGCACTTTCCCATTTGACTGTTGTGGTGTTTATTCCACTTCTCCACCCCTGTTTGGGTGTAAGATGAAGGTGTTGTTCCTCTCCATAGACTTTAATGGTCATGGCGTTTAATTATTATGTATGGATATCTTATTGAAAAAGGGGCCGATATCACATCGCCCGATGACAAAGTCAAGTAATCGCTCATATAAAGGGCCATCTAACATTTTTTAATGTCAAGATGTCAAAATGATTTTTAATGGGATCGTACCTACTGGTTTGTTGCATGCACAATCAATTTTTTGCAAATTTAAGTCCAGTTTTTAATTATGCTGTTTTTAATGTGAATAGTAAGATCCCTGGAGGTATCACCATGTATTTACTATGTCTTTGGTCTTTTTGTTATGTATAATCATATGCTAGAACATTTTCTTTAATGTATCCCACTTGATTGGGTTTCTTGTTTAAGAATAAGGGGGTGGGTTATCTTGCTCTGATAATCAGCTTTATCAAGCCACTAACTATAGATTCACAATATATGTTAAGTTGCTATCTAGCTGGTTTATTGATTATCTGTTTTGTTTTCCTGTTTGTTCACTAAAGGTTCCAGATAAAATCTAGATAAAATGCATTTGGGCTCTCTTGGGTTGCCCTTTTTTTTTCTTGGGGGTTTTAAAGGGTAAAGAAAAATTTTTTGCACCAGAAAGCCCAAAAGGGAAAAAATTGTTTATAAATCCCATCTATTTTTTTTTTTTGGGGGCCCTATGTTTTTAAATTGCTTTAAAATGATTATCTATTTTTTTCCAAACTTCTATCATACTGCATTTTTACACTTTTTACTTCTCAAATAATTAATGAAAGGTTCTTTTAAACTTTAGCCCAAAAAGGTTGTTGTTTTTATATAAGGGAGTATTGTTTTGTAAATGAAAAAGATTATTTTGTATTACCCTTGATAAAAAAATCACTTTTTCTGGGGCACAACTTAAAAACACGGGCCCGGGAATTTTTAAAAACTAGGGTTTAGTGTCTAGAGACATTGCAGCAGATAAAGGAGTTTTGCGGCTCCTAGCGCTTCAGTTGTGCTAGGAACAGAGCTGCGCTTCACGTTCTTTTCCCTTTTGGCAGTCCCCTGATTGAGGAAGGGGGAAAAACCAAAACGATCCCCCGGGCATTTAACCTTTGATTGTCCCGGGCCCTTTTAGTGGCTAATCAAAGGTCATTCCCCTTTGCCCCCTCGGTTTTCGAACTCCGGTGCCCCGGGGAAAACCTTTACAGTCGCCCTGGAGACCTAGAGAAGCCCCAGGTCGTGTATAGGAGGCCTGTTCGGGCACACTGTCGGCCCCCCCCGTGTTTATATGCCCCTGAATGTTTTATTTTAAAATGAATAAAACATTACAAAATTTAAAAAAATTTAAATATCCAAAAATAAAAAAAAAAAAAAAAAAACCATTAAATTAAAAAAAAAAAATTTTAAAAAAAAAAATTTTTTTAAATTAACAAAAAAAACCACACACTAAAAATTTCCCTTTTTAATTTCCCCCAAACCCAAATTTTAAACAAAATTTTAAAAAAAAATTTAAAAAACAAAATTAAAAAAAAAAAAAACCCCCTTTGAATTTATTTTTTTTAAAAAACCCCCAAAAACCCCTTTCCCCCAAAAAAACCTTTTCCCCCCCGCGCACAAAAGTTAAAAAATTACATTTTAAAGCAAAGGCAAAAAACACAAAATTTTTGGGGTTTGGTACAAAAATTTGGGAAACGATTTTTGGGGTTTTTTTTTTTTAAAAAAAAGATGGGTTTGTTCCTGCCCCCATAAGGAATAGAAAAAAGGATTTTTTTCTCAAATCCTTTTTGTTTTATAGGGTGATTTTCAAAATTTTGGAAAAACCCAACCCCTTTTTTTTTTGTTTTTCATAAATTTTTTTTGGGGAATAGAAAAAGAAGGGTCTTTTTTTTTACAAAAAGTGGTTTTGATGGGAAAAACGGTTTCGGGGGGTTTTTGTTGGGGTGGGCCCTTTTTTGGCCCTGTGGTTTGGGTTAATGGGTTAAAAGGGCTAAAAAAAGGGGGGGGGGTCAAAAAATTTTTTTTTTTTCCCGCCGCAGTTTTCCCCCAAATTTAAAAAAACCCTTTTTCCCCTAAAAAAGGCCCCTTTAAATTATATCCCCCTTTTCCTACATAAACAAAACCCCTTTTTTTGCCACACAAAAAACCCAAAAATTAAATTTTGGGGGGTATAGAAAGTAAAAAATTTCCCCGGGGCCCTTTAAGAAAAAATTGTGGTTCTTGGGGGAAAAATTTTTTCCCCTTTTCCCCAAAAGGAAAAAAACCCTCCTTTTTTTGTGCCTGGGAAAGGAACCCCCCCTTTTTTTCCCCCCTAAAGGGGGGTTTTTGAAGTTGGCCGGCCCGGGGTACCTGCTTTTTTACCCTTAATGAGAGGAAATTTGGGGGGGGTTTTTTTTGGGAATGTGGCCCCGGTTTCTTTGAAGATGTCCCAAAAAATCCAAAGTACCTTTTACCCAAAATTCCTTTTTTTTCCTAAATTGAAAACTTTGGGGGGCCCAAAATTTTAGTAAGGGAGGCCAAAACCCGGGAAATTTCCTTTTGCCAATTCAGTGTAAAAAATTTTTTAAAAGGGGGGGGTTAGGCAGGAAAAATTTAAAAATGCCCCCTTTTAAAAGGGCATTTTTTTCCCAAAAAAAAAAACCCTTTTAAAAAACTACAAAATTTTCTACAATTAAATAAAAAGGGGCCCCCTTTTTAATTTGGGAGGGAAATTTAATTGCCCTTTTTCTTTTTCTGGAATTTCGTTAATTGGTTGGCTAAAAATTTTTTTCTTTTTTAGCATTGCAAAAAAATTTTTGTGGGGGGAAAAAAAAACAATTTAAAAAAAAGAATTACGTTTTTTCTAAAAAAAAAAAATTTAAAGGTGGGTGCCTGTTTTTTCCCTTTTGTATCGGGAAACAAAAGGGAGAAAAAAGTTTTAAAAAAAAAAACCCGAAAGGGGAAAAACTTTTAGCTAGAAAAAATGGGAAATGAAAAAAATTTTTGGGAAAACCAAAAAAAAAGCTTTTTTAGTGTGGGTAACATTTTTCCCGAAAAAAAACCCCAAAAAAAAACGGGGTAAAACTTTAAAAACACCTTTTTTGGATTTTTCCCTGGTCACAAAAAGAAATTTTTTTTTTTTTTAAAGGGGTTTTTTTTTACTTTTTTTTTTAAACATTTTTTTAAAAAAAAAAAAAATTTTTCCCAAAAGGGAAAAATTTTTTGCTTTTTTTTAAAAAAATTTTTGGTGGGGAAACTTTTTTTTTAAATTTACCCGTGTTCTTTTTTTTTTTGGGTTTTTTTCGTTTTTTTGAAAAATTTTATTCCTTTGGCCCTTTTAGTTTTGGTTTTTTGCAAAACCTTCTTTAAGCTTGCCAGGATCACGATGGTTGGGACCGCCCCGCTTTGGGTCTTCACCCCTTTAATTTAGACGGGTTTTTTTGGGCTCGTGAAAAAAACTTTAGGCCCCCCCAAAAATGGGGATATTTTTGACCCGTCTTTTGATTTACATTTTTAACTGTTTGGTTTTTTCTTTGTTTTTAGTTGGAGAAGCTACTGAGCTAATGTAAACAGCACAGTAATTACTGTCTTTTGTCTGAAAGATCAGATAACACACAAGCTCTCACATGGTGAGCCATGACCTGTGTGATGACATCACTCCCTGCTATCAGATAGAACAAACAGTAGGGAAGAAGGAGTACACAGGTCGATCACTAGAGAAACCAGAACGCTCCAGAAGGTGATAAAATCATTTTTAGCTCCAGAACAAAAAAGGATGAACAAAGCAATATATTTGGAAAACGTCTTCATTTTGAAAGCTATTCTTTGTAGTGAGATAACCACTTTAATACACACCGAAAAACAGGTTCAACCAAGAAACACGTGGATAAAACTTTACATATAGCATCATATTTTAGGATTGTACCAAGATAAGGTGCAGCAAACAAGATCAATTTTTGTTTTAATTTTTAAAGGGTTTTCTCATCACTTTGATTATCTTTAAACATGTAGGTTAATAAAGACAATTACCAAATACATTGCTATTTGCTTAGGAGGTAGAGGAAATATTATTTCCTGCTTGTGTACACAAGCTTTCATAGGTTGTCGGCCAACTTTCTCTGCACTCATTGCTCCACCAGCCCTGACTGTCTATGGTGACTCACTCCCTGCTGTGTGGTATCAGTAAAACAGGAACTTGTTTATCTGTTACTGACAACCTTTAATCCTTTAGAGCTCTGTAGTTTTGTGTACTACAGATTGCAAACCTTCTATGCTAAGGTCATTGCAACAGGATCAGCTAGAAGTAGCATCGCTGCCAGGCCAGTCACTGCTGTGGAACCATCTTCACCCTACCTTGGAAGTGTGAGACAGAAGTTGGCTGTGGCTCTGTGAAACAGCTTGGTGAGACAACCCTTTTAACAACCTGTGATATCATTTTAGACTCCATGTGACATTTTGATTTTGTAGCATGTTGTAGCTTTTACTGTGCATTGCTTTTGACTCTGTGTTAGATTACTTCTGTACATCAGTTTACAGAAAATAATTGCAGCCTTGCTAGAACATATTTTTCTCTCCATGTAAAACACTTACCGGGTCTGTACTTGTACATTTTGAACATTCTGCTCATAGATAACATAGGATCTAGCTGCGCTGTTATTTTTTATGTTACCTTTCAGCAGTTATTAAGCATGGGGTAATCTATGGTTTTGTGACCTGTTACAATGAGGCATATTTGCAAACGTAGAATGTATTAAACACCTGCTTACTACTGTATATGTGGTTTCCCTGCTTTGCTACACAAAAATGTAATCTGGAATGATTCATCTCAGCCAGGGTTGTTGATTCATGCCTATGAGTTGTGGAGGAGTAAGAGATTTACAGCTCCAAGGTTTTTCACACCACCTGCTTCATCTTTTCACTGTAGAACAGAGATAGTTAGGGGGAATCTCCTGGGTGAGGTGCATGTACTGCTTGAATGTAACTTGAGTATTTTTACTTCTCTTGCTAAATTTAGCCAGTTATGCATCGATTGGGTTAACTGGGTTACTGCTGAAATATTGCCCTGTTTTAAAATGATAATTTTGTTTCATTTCATAGTTTATTTTTGGTCTATCTAGGCAGCAGCTTTCTTTTTTATTAAGTATTAATGATCTGAGCATGCAAACACACAAAACACTGAGCACACTAAGAGAACTCTTTTATATGAATCTGATCAGCTGTCAAAACCTAATTATGTACTAGAAACACTGAATATTCACTTGTTTGAATCAAAACTTGACTGAAAACCTCATTCTTTTTTAACTTGTGCTCATCAGGATGCAGAAAACTATGGTGTTTGTTTTGCAGGGACCTTATTTTAGAGATTAGCTGTTCCCGACCGTAAACTAGTATACTACCACCTACGGTCAGTACAGAACTTGCCGTTTGGAAGGCTTCAGTGGGAAAGAAACAGTCTTGCCAACAAGGTTAAAGCCTTTCAATATACTTCAGCAAGTCAATATGGACTTAAATATTCATTTGTGGGTGGAAGCTGGCATCTTTCAGTAGAGAGGTATCCACTCAGGAGAATTCTTGATGCCGTTTGACTGCAATGTAAACCATTTGGTGATCCCGCAAAGAGATCGTATTAAATATTTTACAACTAGACAAGTATGTACGTTGCTGGACCAGTAGTCTGGTGTCTTTTCAGCCCGAAAACTGGCGCAGCCCTGTTCGCTAAATTTTTAAACAGGAGCACTCCAAAATTGTCCGCATTGTAAAGCGCCTGTGGTATTTTGTAATGCGCCTGAGATTGGGGGGTGTGATGGAGGCTTGTCGCAGTACAACCGTACGATTCTACACATTTATGACTTTTGATTGGCAAATCCAGGTGCATTACTGCTGAAACAGCTACAAATCGCTAAATCTATGAACTACAGTAGAACAAGTTAATAGATTCAGGCATATTCTATGCTACAAATGCACACAAAAAAATGGTGCCTGGGCGCCAAAATACACATATGTCGCCCATTGTCTTCTATAACCTATTTAACTCTGAAAAACTGCAAAACTATTATATTGCAATTGGGAAATTATAAATCACCATATCACTGCATAATATTAATTCCCCCTTAAAATTTACCTTTTATTTATTTGATTAAAAATACATATATCAATTTTTACCCCTATTAGTTGTGCTCAAATCCACTTCAAATACAAACAGGAATAGAAAAACCACAGTTGTTTATGCTATATCTGGTATTGGTCATTGGAGGAGTTGCAGTATTCTCCTGATCATCCATGTGAGTAGGACCCAACTGTTGAAGTGGGACCGTCCTTTTTCGGGGCGACTATTCCTCTGACAGGGAAGGTCCAGGGGAAATACTCTTTGGAATAACACCCCTCTTTTTCTATTCCTGTTTGTATTTGAAGTGGATTTGAGCACAACTAATAGGGGTAAAAATTTATATTTGTATTTTTAATCAACCTATTTAACTCCCCTATATCTACCTTAGAAAAGTTCTGTAACAACTCAACTAAGATATAATAGTGTATTTTAATCTATTACTCAGCACTTGTGTATAGCCCCGAGCCTCGTAATCTTTTATTTGACACCAAGTAGAAAAGGGACTTGTGGACCTTCTTTATAGATCAGCAATGGTACTTTGATTTCACATCTAACCAAAGAGTCTCCAGGTGTGGCAATCATACAGAATAATCAAGGAGGCTTTTATACCAATAGTACTTCACTCCATACAGGCGTGCAAAAATCTACCCAAATTCTTCGGACACCTGTTGGAGGTATAGAAACGCAGCAGGAGCACTCCTTCATATTTGGTGGGAATACTCTGTTGTTCAGTCTCATTGGTCCTTGATTTATGATCTTATTAAGGCTGTAAATGGCAGACCTTTGAGGTGGACACCTAAGGTAGCTGTCCCGTCTTTAACCCTAAACAATCTACCATCTGTGGATGAGTTTCTAATAGCACACATCCCCACAGCAGCAATTTCTTACTTTTGTCATGAACTGGAAAAGCTGTATAATCCCATTACAGAAATTTGAAATTCCGTCCAATTTAATTACACAATGGTGGAACAAATAGCAGGTAGAATGGGCAGCCCACATAGCTCCCAAAAATATGGAAGAAGTGGTCCCTTTTTGTAGCAATGTCAGCTCTGCAACACCCTTTCTCACATGACCCCCACAAATATTCGTGGAGAAAAACGTATGTGAAGTTATGTAATACCTTTTCTTCAACAACGAGAGCAATATTTTAGTTGTATTATTTCTGTTAGGGTATGTTCACACGGAGTAATTTCGTCGCGCATTTCGTGTCGTATTTGCGCTCTAATACGAGCGAGATGCGCACCGAAATTACGGTAATCCATAGTTCTCATAGAGAACTATAGATTACGCCTCCTCTCCCTGGGCGTACAATACGATTGACATGTCTATGGGGCTGGCAGGCTGCCGGTCCCCAAGTGTCGCGCGAGTACACGCCGATCAGTACACGCCGTACTGCCCGCCCCGCAATTACGCTGTGTTAACATAGCCTTATGTAGTTTGATTTTATATATTGTTTACCAAATTGCTTCATACATACTAAAACTCTGTATAATCTGTAATACCTGATATGCAAAGTCTGGTTTCTCTGCCTATATTTGGTTATCATGATGTGTTATTATGATGTTTATACTTTGCTGTATATCTTTATCTAAACTGTTCAATTAAAAAATCTGACTAACTAGTGGCTCAGAAGAAACACAAAATCAAAGTAAAAGAACCGCTAATTTCAATTTGAAGTTATTGTCTGGTTACTCCAAATAGTAAGCAGTACAGATGTAGCAGTACTAAACAGAACAAATATCACGGCACAGAATGTTATCTCAACTTTTTAACTGCTTTTCAATGGCCTTTGTTTACAGATCAGAGCAGATAACACGAAAAGCCGTTATATTACGATCAAGCTGAACTCTGCTACATCTGTATATTCCCGGTTGCCCAATAATAAAATTAAAAAAATGCTCAACTTCCCAAAGTCCTGTGTTCCAGGGTTAGCTCTCTCTGAAAGTCAAAGGAAGAAAACAGAACACCAAACAGGGGAGTGAACCACTCCAAATGGTGATGTAAGCAGAAACACGTGACCACCAATCAGTGGCGAGATCCTGTTCAGAAGTAGAAGAAAGAAAAGAGAAGACCAGGGAGAGCCAGCGCTGGAGTGGAGGAGCAGTGAAAGGTGCGTAAATGTTTTTTTTTTTTTTTACTAGACCATCAGCAGCTTAGTACTTATGAACACAATTTTAAGGTTGCCATCCATCTGTCCAAACATTTAATAACTTCTCTAACAACTCTCCAATACATATGCATGCTTGACCCAGTCAAGTGCAAATGTGCTTTCACTATTGAGAGAGAAATAAACCTCTTATGGCGCATCCCCACGGCAGTGGACAAATACCGGCCGGTTTTGCGGCCGTCCTCACGGCCGCGGGGGGGATGTCTTTTCTCCGCGATGAGCGGAGAAAAGCCCTCCCCCCTCCCATTGAGAAGCACACATTCCGTCCGGTTTTCGGGCGGAAGATTGTGCTTCTACAATGTTTAACCGCCGGACCGCCGGCGGCAAAACTGTCCGACGGCAAAACCCGTGCAGTGCGGACTGCTGCATGGGTTTTCCATAGAGGACAATTGTGCTCATTTTCGGCCGGTTTTTCAGGTGGTCTGAAAAACCGCAAACCGGCTGAAAAACCAGCCGAAAACCCGTGCAGTGAGGACATGCCCTTATTCCCCATGAAAACATAAATAAAATTGAACATGCCCAATCCTTCTTTCCACTGACATCTGTTATCTGGAGAGAATCAAGACATCACCACGTACATTAATTGGCAATTCTATTGAAAACTGGCAGATTTGGCTACAGTTCATTTAAGCCCTTACTGGTATTTGACGTAAAGTTCACAATATTGATAAGGAAGCATAGAGTGGGGTCACTCGCTAAACCTGTTGCCTATGCGGCAGGTGCTGGCTGTTAATTATAGTGGACAACCATAGTTAACAACACGGCACATGGCTCCTATCCCTACTGTTTAACCCCTTAGATGCTGCGGTCACATAATTTAATTCAATGAGGAATGGTGATTCCTCATTCCTCTCCTCCACAACAAGATCACAGGATGCCGAGTAGTTACCATGTCAGCTGGAAGCCTAATGAAGCTGAATAATAGGAGAGTCAACTTGATACATCCTTCTTCCTTATGAATGTAATTCCAAAGGGTGTACAGTGATCATGTCCCTTAGTGGTCAAGTAACCTAAGGATACATAGAAAAATGAAACAACTCACCTTCACTTAACCCTTAATGACCCTGGACGTATGAGTACTTCCCAGAGTCGCTAAGGGGCTTTGCGGGGCGGGGGGGGGAGGGGGTACGTGGCGTCAAAATGAACAAAAAACGATGCCACGCAACTGCGGGGATCTGATACCTGGACATGGCAGCGGGAAGCCTTGTGAAGGCCTCCGTCGCTGCCATGTTTTGAATTTCCCCACTTCCAACCCCAAGCCGGAAGTTGGGAAACCGGCATCTTGGTACACCCTAATGCATTGTATATGCAATTCATTAGGATGTAATAACGATCGTGTCCCCTAGTGGTGAAGTGTCCAAGAAGGACTCAACGTTAAAGTAAAAAAAATAAATAAATAAAGTTTTAATGTGTAAAAAAAGTATTAAAAGTTCAAATCACCCCCCTTTTGCCATTTTATAAATAAAAAAATAAAATAATAAAAAAGTTACCCATATTTGGTATAGAAAAAGTCCAATCTATAAAAATATAACATCATTTATTCCGTACGCTGAACACCGTAGAAGAAAACAATTCCAAATGCCAAAATTGCGTTTTTTTTTGTCATTTCATGTCCCATAAAAATTGGAATAATAGTGATCAAAAAGCATGCATTCCAAACTGCTGGCAATAAAAAGTACCCTTCAGCCCGCAAAAAATGCTGCCTAACTCACATCCATAGGTGCTAGTACAAAACAGTTATTGGTCGCACAAACTGGCGCCGCGGCACAAATTTCACAAATAGAAAATTTTGGAATTTTTTACAGTACCAAAACATAAAGTAAACCCTACATGTTTGGTATTGGTGGATGCGTATCAACCTGTAGAATACAGATAACACATTATATTTACCGAAGATTGAACTCTGTAAAAGCAAAACACCCGCAAATATGGTGCAAGTGTGTTTTTTTTCACAATATGTCCCACTTGGAATTTTTTTGCGGTTTCCCAGTATATTCTATAGTACAGTGAATAACACCATTAGAAATTACATCTTGTCCCGCAAAATAAAAGCCCTCATGTGTCTATGCAGGTGGAAAAATAAAAAAAGTTATGGCTCCGGGAAGGTGAGGAAGGAAAAACGAACGTGTCAACAAAAAATAACCCACAAGGTCCTTAAAGGGATTGTGTCGCAATTTTTTTTATTTTGCAGTAATGTGTGTGTTTTCTATCATCTTCGTTCTCAGTTGCTGTAATTTTCATTGTGAGCCTATAAAGAGAGTTATACAGATTCCTGTGTGTAAGAGCCCTGCCCCCCTTCAGAGACAGTCCTCTGATTTGTTAAGTGCAGGACACACAGGAAGCTGCCATAAAGTAAACAATGTAGGTAAGAGACTTGAGACAATTCCCATCTCATTAGCTTCAGTGAGATCCCTCCCAGCCCCTCCCTGCTGTGAGCTCAGCATGCTCTATTGTCTGCAGGGAGCAGGCAGCCATGATTGTGGAGCCCAGAGGAGCAGCTACTGAATGTCTGCTCAGCAAGGCTGCCAGACAAGGAGCAGATAAGTGTCCGACGTGTCCTCATTCCTAATAAAGTGATCGCGCTTTTGTCGCTAACGATATTTGCGCAAATCAAGATTTTTCTGCTAATTTTAGTTCTATCGCTTCTGACGTAAAAAAAATGCTTTTTTTAACGGATTTTGGTGCAAGAACCTTTTTTTTTAATGGATTTTTGCGCTAAAATCCTTTTATTTACAGATTTTGACACTAACAAAATTCTCTTGCTTCTGACGCAAAAAAATATATTTTTTTACGGATTTTGGTGCAAAAAACCCTTCTCTTTATGGATTTTGGTGCTAATTAAAGTTCTCTCGCATCTGATGCTGAAAATTCAATTCTTTACAGATTTTGACGGCAGACTCCGTTCGCGGCGGATTTTGACGGCAGACTCCGTTCCCGGCGGATTTTGACGCCAGACTCCGTTCGGGGCGGATTTTGACGCCAACCTCCGCTCGCTGCGGATTTTGACGCCAACCTCCGCTCGCTGCGGATTTTGACGCCAACCTCCGTTCGCTGCAGATTTTGACGCCAAACTCCGTTTGCTGCGAATTTTGACGCAAAACTCCGTTTCTTTGCGGATTTTGACGCTAAACTCCATTCGCTGTGGATTTTGATGCTAAACTCCGCTGCGGATTTTGACGCTAAACTTCGTTCGCTGCCGATTTTGACGCTAAAATCCGTTTGCTGCCGATTTTGACGCTAAAATCTGTTCGCTGCTGATTTTGACGCCAAACTCCGTTTGCTGCGAATTTTGACGCTAAACTCCGTTTCTTTGCGGATTTTGACGCTAAACTCCATTCGCTGTGGATTTTGACGCCAGACTCCGTTCGCTGCCGATTTTGACGCCAGACTCCGTTCGCTGCCGATTTTGACGCTAAAATCCGTTCGCTGCCGATTTTGATGCTAAAATCCGTTCGCTGCCGATTTTGACGCTAAACTCCATTTATTTGCGGATTTTGACACTAACATCCGTTTCTTTGCGGATTTTGACGCTAAAATCCTTTTCGTAGTGGATTTTGGCGCTAAAATCCATTTTGCTGTGGATTTTGACGCTAAAATCCGATTCTGTCGGACTCAAACACGTATCTAACAAATAGCAGTGTGACTTACATTGCTTTTAATATGAAACAAGTATCTGTGTTCAGACGAGTGATCTCTGATGTATCTCATTGCGTCTTTCGGATCCATCTTTTGGATCCGTTCCATGAATTGACATCGATTCTTGATTCGAAAGAAGCAGCCCAATTTAAAACTATAGGGAGTGATCCTGCTGCATCCAACACACATCCAAACACAGTAGCTGCATGTTGGATACATGTTGGATCTGTTTTAGATCCGATTGTTGCAGTGGTTTTGGATGCGATTTTCTGATCCAACACGGATACAGAACTACAACAATGTGCTGTACATCCCCGTGTGTAGGGCGGAGGCACACACAATGGCTGGAGTTATGCAGACATTAAAAACCAGACTTGAAGACAAGCAAAAAACGCGCCATAAAATGGCCGTTTTTTTTCAACATCTTTTGACCGTCAAGGGACAAAAAACTCCGTTTTATGAAAGTTTTTAGGATTTGGTTTTCAGGCGTTTGTGTCCACTGTAGAGCCTAATGTTCACATGTGAACTAAATGAATATTAGTTCTTTGGCTATTTACACACGGATAACCGGCGGGACGAAATTCCGCCCAGAATTTACGCCTTGTGGCGGGGGGGGGGGGGGGGGCGGGGGAGTGAGCTGGGGGCCTGCACTTCGCCGACCCATAGACTTGCATTACCAGCGGCGCGTATACGCCGCTGGTAATTCACATGTCAATTATTTCCCCGTCCGGCGGATTCGCTGAGCAGGGAGAGGAGACGTAATCCATAGTTCTCTATGAGAACTGTGGATTACCATAATGAGTGGCCCGTTTTCAGCCCGTAATCTGCGCACTTCGGCGCGTAATTACGGACCGAAATACGGCCCATTTTAAGCCGTGTGAACATGGCCTTAGAGTCTATGGATGTTGGCCACCTGTGGATACCTGTGAACAGGGATGCAGACATATACTGTGGCGTTCCTTCCGCATATCCATAGTGAAATAGAGTAATGGTATGTGCACACGGCGTCTTTGGATCCGCTTTTGGATCCGTGTTGAGTCCGAAAAGTGCATCCAAAAATGCAGCGTCTTTCGGATGCAAAACGCAGCTGAGTGTTTGGATGTGTGTGGGCTGCAGCAAGATGGCACCCTATAGTTTTACCTAGGACTCCTGCTTTGTCTTTGGACCAAGACATTGGTGATCACTCGTCTGAACGTCGATGTGTGTTTCTAATACACTGCAATGTATAATCACACTGCTGTTTATTAGATAAAGTGCTTGGGTCCGTCTGGGAACTGACAGACAGACCCAAACACATATCCAAAAGCATATGTAACACGGAGTCAAAGACGCCATGCGACATGCGCCATGCCCCTAAATGTAATCAAAATTTCACTCTGGTTATTCCTTTTTCAAATATGGATACACAGCAGCTCTGTATGGTGTCCTCAGTCACCAACAAAATGGAGATTCTACAGAGACTACAATCTACCTCCCCCTCCTTATGCACACAGGGGAAGTGGAGGCATGTGAGGTCACCACCAGACCAGCCCACATTTACAGCAAGACGTATTTCATCCTCTTTGTACATGAGACAAACTCTTTTTTTCTTGGATGTACACCCTCTGGTGGCTAAGAGTGGGAAATTTTGAAAATCATTGTACATTTTTTAATATTTACCACAAATTGAATGAAAGAAAAAAATATACTAAAAATTTTGACAAAAAATTAACACACAATATTTCATCAATAAAAAAAAAATGATGACAGATTCCCTTTAAGGGGTTAATAGGGTCCCATTCCATGGACGCCACTCGGCCATGGGTGCAAACCCATGCTGTCCATAAAGAAGCCAGTAACAACTTTCAAATGTGTTTTAGAGTCATCAGTGGCAGAGCTAAAAATTGCGGTTTGGACTGTTTCTTGTTCATAATATTTAATTTTTAAAATTATTTTATTTTACATATTGAGCACATCAAAAGGTCTGTAAAAGACCTTTAGGAGGTATTTTTCTGTAACTTTTTTTTGCTGATATATCGATCGTATTTCCCCTGTAACTGTGGCTAATATACTGAAGTAACTGCAGAGCTGATCTGGATCTGCTAAAACCCAGCAGCTCATGCAGTTACTGTGCACCAGTAGTCATGTAACTGTTGGCACTGGGAAGTAGGAAGCCATGAAGCTTCCTGCACATCTGTTTATAGAGCATTCATTGAGTGCTGTATACATAATGAAAGTAGAACGGCTCTTCACACGCGCAGCTGCACAATTAGTGAGCAGCTGCGCACTCTGCACAGACATTTAGGGCCACATGTATGAAAACGGTTTAGGTCTTAAACTCACTTTGTTGCCCATAGGTTGCTGTGGGTAAAAAAGTGAGTTTTAGACCTAAACCGTTTTCATACATGGGGCCCTTATAGTCTATGGGCAGTAGGAATCTAGTTAACATGCTGGCCTGTCCATTTCCCCTATGTAAATTACAGGTCATAAATAGTGTTGAGCGATTATCATCGCCAAAGTTGAAATCGGCACAATTTTTATGGTGATCGGATTTTTTAGATCATGCGATATTTTTATGGTTAAATTCTGTGAATCATATATTATGATCGCGCATTTTTCGGCGCTTCCTTGTAATTTTGGCGGCCCAGCAATAGATTACAAGAATAGAGCAGGGTGAGATGTCGTGTGGCGTCGTCATGTCTGGGATGTGTATGGTTGCGATTAGGCTGAAATTCACTGGACCTCGTTTTACATAGAACAGCGTTCCTGTCAGCATACAGTGGTCTCCAGCGTCTCAGGCAGAAGAACGTGCGCTCTGCTTGTGTCCAAATAGCTCAGCGAAATTATTATATTCTCTCAGAGAAACTCTTACTATTAGCTGTGATCTTACAATTTAGTTTGATTAGAGATAGGAAGATTTTTTTATAGTTAGTAGAGAATTTTAAAGGAGCTTCTACTTCTGTATAAGTAACGGGGGGAGCGGAGGGGGGGCCCCGCGGGCCGAACACAGGGGGGGGGCACGCTCTTAAAGAATACTGGGATAAAGTTCACCAAGACTTAGTGTAGACATGCAATAGCTTTATTATTACAGTATTCTATTGAAATATTTCCTGGTTATGTGGCAGCCTGAACTTATCTTAGGATACACAATCTTTTCTCAGGATCTGAGTCTCTTTGTTAGATGCATTAAAACTCCACTTGTATTATCTGTTTAATTTCAGTTAGGTGTTCATTTTCAATTTTGCCCATTCCACTTTTGTTGATATATCTACCTTGCACTTAAATTTGGAATCCAGCAATTTTTAGGCACCACCGGGTGAATTGAAGGTGCCATAAATACTTGTATTATACCGAACTAGAACAAGCTCTATAAAGAAACATTTGGATAAAGTTCACAAGACTTCTTAGTGTAGACATTGCATAGCTTTATTATTAACAGTATTTCTATAGAAATATTTCCTGGATATTGGGCAGCCTGAAACTATAGGTTAAACAATCTTGTCTAGTAATGCAGGTTCTCTTGTGTTAGGTGCCAAAATCTCCACTTTTATTATCAGTATAATTTCTGATGGTGTTCATTTTAATTTTGCCCATATCCACCTTTGGGGTTTTTTGATTATTATCCACCTTGTATTTAAAAATAGAATCCAGGCAAGTCAGACAGGTTGATAGGTGCCAAAAATTACCTTGTAATTTCAGAATAGTTTCAGATTACGTGTTTTTTCACTTTGGAGCACTACTGCCTTTGTTCATTGAGGCTCCGTGCACTTAAATGTGTATTCTCAATTGTTTATGTCACCACAGGTGAATTGATGGTGCAAAAATATACCTTTTTTTATCCGCAAACACATTTCGGATACGTGTTTTTGCAATTTTGCCAGTCCAGATTTGTTGGACAGAGCACCTTGCAGTTTAATTGAATCAGCAATTGTGCTAGTGAACACAGGTGATTTGATAGGTGCCAAAAATACCTTTTATTATCGAATGCATTAAAGATATGTGTTTTTTACTTTGGTGCATACAGCTTTGTTTCATTGAGGCACTTTGCATTAAATGTGAAGTACTGCAATATTTTAGTCACACAGGTGAATTGATAGGTGCCAAAAAATACCTTGACTATCCGAATAACATTACAGATCACGTGGTTTTTGCTCTTTTGCCCAGTTCCAGGATTTGTTGTGAGCCACCTTGCAGTTAAATTTGAATCCAGCCATGGTTGTTACCACAGGTGAATTGGAAAGGTGCAAAAATACCTTTTTTCATCGAATAATTACATATACGTGTTTTTTTTGCACTTTTCACCAGTCCAGATTTGTTGATAGAGCCTCGTGCAGTTAATTAATCCAGCAATTGTGTAGTTACCACGGTGAAATTGATAGGGTGCCAAAAATTAACTTTTATTATCCGATTCATTTCAGATACGTGGTTTTTCACTTTGGCGCAGGCCAGCTTGTTGACTTGATAGATCTACTTTGCAGTTATATTTGAATCCAGCAATTTTGGTTTTGATTTGAGGTTTTTGAGATTGCTGTGATTTGCGTCTTTTAATAAGAGACTTTCCAAAAACTCTTCCATACCTTCTCAATATTTTGTTATTTTGAACATGGAGCGAAATTCAGGTGGTAAGCCGAGGCAAAGAGGGGGGTAGGACATAGAGGTAGAGGACGAGAGAGGTGATCTTCAGTGTGGCGACAAACAACGCATGCCAGCGGATCTTAGTTGCAGGACCGTCAGGCCTGTCATCGCGCGGGGCTTTTTTTTTGGGGGTCAGGCCCTGTGAAGCTCAGTAACGAAACAGCATCGCCAATCTGTCCTTCAGTGGTTAATGCAACCTGATCCAGCAGTCTTACCGCCTCGTCCTCCCAGTCCGGCCACAAATGTCAACATCAGCACACCAGCATCCTTCAAACATGAAGCAGCCCAATGTCAACTCGTGTACCCCCCCACTCTGGATATCCATTTTCTGAAGACCTCTTTGATGACAAAAATGCGGTTGGGGTCAAAAGGCATGTTAAAAGTCAAGAGGCCAAAGAGGATGAATTTCTTGCTCTTAGACGCCCGCCCAGTATCTATGCCATCGGAGGAGGAGAAGGAAGCGGTCAAATCGCAAAAATCCGGGGGTCGGCGACGCCTTGCAGTCCCTCTGCTTGTAGCCGCTCGCTACTGGATGCAGAATGGTCAGGACGACGAAGTCACGTGTGTTGAAGATGATGTTGACAACTTTGCGGATCCAACGTGGACTTTTCAGCGAATTTGCTTGGCGGAGCGTTTCATCACTGGACGAGGGAGGAAGACGATGGGGTAGTGTCGTACGGGTTCCGCCTCAAAAAGGTGAGAGGGGGGCGGTCGCTGAAGTGCCGCTGAGATGATTCCGCGCCACGGTCAGCGCAACCCCTATCCTCGGTTATCGCCGTCAAAAAGGTCCAGGACCTCTCAAGACTGGGCCTTCTTTGACCAAGGCCCTCTGATTCACCCAGCGATGTCATATGCCGCTTTGCCGTAAACGCGTTAAGTAGAGGCAAGTACCTTAGGTGGTACACCACCAACATGTCTTGTCACATGCAGCGAAGGCAAATGAGGTTGATATGGACGGCAATCTACCTTGTCAATAAGGCCAGACGATGCCGGGCCTCCCCAACTCTGTTACACCCTTCTGTCTCCGGCCTCCTCCTCCTCCGCCCCACCAGCGTTCCTCAGCTGCCCTTGTATTCAGAGTCATGATCAGGGGATCAGCCTCCGCTTCAGCTCCACCGTTCGCGCCGAGTACCACCAGCACACCTGAGACCGATCCTACCCCTTCTCCTTCGCCAGTTTGACGACCTGCCGCCGTACAGGGGCCTGTGTAGAAGCCAGCCTTCTGTTTCCAGGTTTGGAGCAGAAAGAAACACTTTAACCCAAACCATCCCAAAGCCAAAAGCCTGATGTCAGCATTGCCAGCCTTTTGGCCTTGTTGCCTTTCGTCTGGTGGACACAGATGGGTTCCGCCCACGTCAGGCCTTGCCTGCCCCTATACCAGATGCGAGCAGGCATTTCTTTGCCAGAAAAAGCCGTCCTGACCCTGGCCAATCCACGTGTCTCTAAAGTCTCAAGCGGCGTTGTCTGCATCTGTGTCCGGAAAAGTCCACTCTGACACGCACATGGACTAGTAAGCAACGCCAAGGCCGCTATATCTCGGTGACAGCTCACTGGGTGAGCTGGGTGGATGTCTCTGGGGGTGACGGTGGCTCTCAGGCTCGGCGCACGCTCTTCAAAACCGCAGGGATGGTGCAGGGCTCTTTCCCCCAAGGTCCTCTGGTGGCATCACGTGCCCAGAGAAACCAGGCCGTGTTGAAATTAATCTGCCTTGGAGACCGTCCACACACAGGTCAGGAGCTGTGGACGGCTCTAAGCAACGAGACCGAGCGCTGGCTGGGTGACAAGAACCTTGTGCCAGGCAAGGTGGTGTGCGATAACGGGCGAAATCTGCTGGCCGCCCTTAAGATCGGTAGGCTGGAGCAAATCCCTAGCCTGTAACATGTCATGAACCTTGTCGTAAAGAAATTTCTAAATAGCTACCCGGGTCTGGACTGCATGCTGAATAAGGCTAGAGGTCTGAGTTAGCACTTACGCCGTTCGCAACCTGCTTCGTCCGCCTGGCTGGTTGCAGCGTCAGCTCGGCCTCCCCATCAACCGTCTCATTGTTTGACGTGCATCACGCTGGAAATCTACCCTCCACATGCTCCAGCGATTGTGGCAGCAGCACAATGCCATTACGCAGTACGAAGTGACACATGGCCTGACAAGCAGCGGTCGGACCTCGGGGTGTTGACCACCAGAGAGTGGAGGCAGGGTGATGAAAGAGCTCTGCACCATCCTTGCCAGTTTTGAGAAGCCACCAAAATGGTCAGTGCGTAACATTCCCTTGTCAGCATGAGCATTGTGGTGATCTTAGTTCTGGAACGATCGTTGGACACTCTGAAACAACAGGTCCCGACAGCGACGGAGGAGGAGACGGACACAGATGCGGACACGGAGCCTTTCTCTCCGTCAAATCCACAAGGCCCGACAGTTTCACAATTTCATCGGTCTTCATTAGGCAGTGGTTCGGGGTCCAGAGCTAGTGCAAGGTGGCGCATCAGCTCTCAGGGTGCATCATCTCAGGCATAGTCAGGGCTGTGTTGAAGCTGTGCCGGAGGCGAGGAGGAAGGAGGAGGAGGTATTCCTAGACACCGATGTTACGACGTCCCTGCCTTGGAAAGAGGTTGGCGCGAATTTGAGGCGGGAGGAGGAAGATGAGGAAGAGACAGTTTGCTAGTGCCCCTCGACCCAGAGGCTTGGGAAATCAAGGCTCCATCTCTCACATGAGTGCTTGGATGCTCCATTTCCTCCAAACATGATCTCGCATTAAGGCCATCAAAATGAACAACAGTTACTGGGTGGCCCCTCTGGATCCCCGGTACAAACAAAAATCAGCACTTTCCTTTCCCACCCACCCAAATAGAGAGTAAAATGCAGGAAATGGAGACCTTGCTGATTGATCAATGGAGACATCGTTGCGTCTGCTTCACGTTCCCAAATGTCACGGTTGGAACAACATCAGCGACGTGACAGCAGTAGAGTGCCAAGTAAACTAGCGGGGAGCGCAGAAGGTGGGAGAAGCCTTTTATTTGG